>PISX010006354.1:0-79221 GCA_004024625.1 Mellivora capensis
CATATGATATCCCTGATATGAGGAAGTGGAGATGCAACATGGGGGACTAGGGGGGCAGAAAAAGAAGAAAAGAAACAAGATGGGATTGGGAGGGAGACAAACCATAAGTGACTCTTAATCTCACAAAACAAACTGAGGGTTGCTGGGGGGAGGGGGTCGGGAAAGGTGGGTGGGGTAATGGACATTGGGGAGGGTATGTACTAGGGTTAGTGCTGTGAAGTGTGTAAACCTGGCGATTCACAGACATGTACCCCTGGGGATAAAAATTTTTTTATAAAAAAAATAAAAATTAAAATCCTGGAAAAAAAAATAAAAAAAAAAGTTTAAAAAAGGTTAAAAAAATGAACCAGAATACTGGGAACGAATTAAAAATTAAACGTATCTATGAAGTAGTAGTGATTGTTGTCTTCTCGGTGGGTTGGCTTTCTGGGGCAGGTTCCTGCCGTGTGGGTTTTCAGGTGGTGTTTCCTGAGTTAAGTCCTCCCGCCCCCCTCCAGGGGGTGGGCTCTGAGGAAACCGGGCCTTCAGGCTTTTGTTCTCTGGAGGTTTTTATGTCTGTTCATTTGTTTTCTCTCCCCCCTTGGCAGCTCCGGATGGTTCTTGGAGGTTTAGAGGAAAGCAAACTGCACCCAGACCTCCCTCCCAGAGAGAAGCCCCAGTCCGTTCCCCTCTGGGTGCTGCAGAGCAGGTTCCCAGCCTCGATCTCTGGGGACACCTGTGTGTCCTGCTTGTACTCAAAACCAAGAGCGGCGGCTGTCTGGGCAGCTCCAGACCGCCAGAAAGTTCCCAAGCAGGGAAAGCACACAGAGATTTTCCCGCTGGCCCAAGCTGGGAGGGATCAGACTTTCTGGGTCCTAGAGAGCCCCGCTGGCTGGCGCCTGCGCACCTCTCTCAGGGGAGGGGGTGGAGCACATCTCAGGCTCTGCTAGCGTGGCGCGGCACACACGTGGGGACTGCAAAAGTCTGTTTCTGCTCCGGGAGGGTCCCAGCCCCTGCCACACGCCAAGCGCCTTTAGGAGGTCTCCTCACAGCTCAGAGACCAAGACCTGGTTTCTCTGCCACACTCTCTCTGGCTCAGCGCCAGGGGTGTCTGCCTTCCGTGGGGAACTTAAGCCCCTGTCCCTAACAGTTCCAATTCCCACAATTTCACCCTGCAATCTTTTCTCTTTTTGAGTGCTTTTTATCAGTCTTCAAGTTAATGCTGGTCCCCAGTCGTAGGGCTCTCTCGTATTGGGGTATTACTTCCCAATGCGTCTCCTCTGGTGGCTCCCTCCCCCTTTTGTTTATCTTCCGATACCAGTCTGGTGTTCCCGCTCGGCTTTACCTGCCCACTGGCGTCTTCTGCCCCCGTAGAGATCCTGACATCCCACTGGCGTCTTCTGCCCCCGTAGAGATCCTGACGAGTAGAATTCTGATCTCAGGCTGATTTCATGGGTGATTGGAGTTCCTTGGTAGGTAATCAGCTCACATTAGGGGACAGTTTGAACCAGAGCCTCCTCCTAGTTCCCTGCCATCTTGCATCCCCCTCGCACCTTCATTTTAAGGTCTTTAGTAATTTTGAAAGTAGCTCTTCATGTTAACTTTTACACGTATTATCATGATTTCATTTTATTAAGAGCAACAGCATGGGATGTGCCTGGGTGGCCCAATCAATAACCATTTCCCTTCAGCTCAGGTCATGATCCCAGGGTCTTAGGATAGAACCCTGCATCCCTACTTATTGGGAAACCTGCTTCTCTCTCTCTCACTCACCCTGCTTGCATTCTGTCCCTTGCTGTATCTCTTTCTGTCAAATAAATAAAATTTTTTAAAAAGAGCAATAGAGCTATCCATGATTAAGTCTATAGATCTATCTTAGCTTCTACCCTTTATTTCAGTAATTTTTTTTCTTAAACAAATTAACACTTATAACCAAATGTTTACTTTGATGTTGCCTTTTTTTATTTTCCAAATTTGATTTTTAATTCACAATGTATTTTTGAGGATAGAATCAATGATGTGTGGTGTCTGGGTGACTCAGTTAAGCTTCTGACTTTGGCTCATGTCATGATCTCAACAGGAAGTCTGTTTCACCCTCTCCCTTTGCCCCTCCCCTTGCTCCTGTGCATTCTTTCTCTCTCTCAAATAAATAAATAAAATCTTAAAAAATAAAAAATAAAAAATTAGGATGCCTGGGTAGTTCAGTCATTAACTGTCTGCCTTCAGCTCAGGTCATGATCTCAGGGTCCTAAGATTGAGTCCCACATCAGGCTCCTTGCTCAGCAAAGAGCCTGCTTCTCCCTCTGCCTGTTGCTCCCTCTGCTGCTCCCTCTGCTCAGGCTCTCTCTCTCTCTCTCTCTCTCTCTGTAAAATTAATAAATAATAAAATCTTTAAAAAAAAGAATCAATGACGTGAATTTACTAACTTTCTAGATTTTGAGAAGACCAAAGGGCTTTTTCAGAGTACAAGTAATCACATATTGGTAGTATTTTTAAAATAATTCTAATTATGATATATATTTCAATTTCATTTTCCAACAAAAGTAAATCAGAGTATAAAACACTATTCATAGAGATGCCTGGGTGGCTCAGTTGGTTAAGCGGCTGCCTTTGGCTCAGGTCATGATCCCAAGCATCCTGGGATCGAGTCCCACATCGGGCTCCTTGCTCGGCAGGGAGCCTGCTTCTCCCTCTGCTTCTGCCTGCCACTCTGTCTGCCTGTGCTTGCTCGCTCACTCTCTCTCTCTCTGACAAATAAAAAAAATTAAAAAATTTTAAAAAAACACTATTCATAATAATTCATAATAATTCAGATGTAAAAGATGTCAATATTAGCAATACACATATATGTGAGTGTGTGTGTGTGTGTGTGTGTGTAAAGCTAAATAGTATATGGATATACATAGATGATAGGTAAATAGATCTATACATCATATAGATAGGGAGATATAGACATAATTATATAATTAAAGAGCTCTACCTTTTTCTATTAACATTGATATTTATATCACAATATGTAACATTGTATTCCATGCCATGTTTTGAGGTCTTTGAGTAGGTCCAATAAGAATTACCCTTTTCTGTTTGATCTACTTTTCTTTTTAACAACGTGCAAGATAATAACACAGAATTGGCCTGTAGACTCAAAATGTCATTTTGTAAAGCTGATATTTAGGAATATGCAAGACTGGTCATTTCATTTGTGGGGACTGGCTAGGTACACAGAATGGAAGAGAGAATCAGAGGGAAAAGAAGAGGAAAGGAAAGGAAAGAATAAGATGCTGCATGACAGTTTTTCCTGACATAATCACCCATCATATAAGTTACCCTATCCCACACAGCAATACTAAATATGGGAACAGATGATAGACAGGGCTTTTGCAGGTCCTGAGGCTCCATTTACATGTGTGAAAAAAAAGCATGCCCTCACCATATGGCTTTGCACCTTATATGGAAGCAAGCAAAAAAAGTTAAAGGAAAACAAATCAGATATATTTCTAGTCATGATAATAAATTTTTTCCATATAGAAAATATCTTAGATTCAATGGATATTTTATAGCAGGAGAATATTTATAAGGTGATATTCAACCTGTTTCCCATCAAATGCAAGATAAATTATAAAATTCTTCCCAAAGGCAGCAAATTATATACTTTGATGGTGCATTTATAACAGGATTTTATTTTGTGTTACAGAAAAGTGATCTTCATTATATTCCAGAATTGTATGAATTTGTGGAAAAGCTACCTCAAGTTAGAGTTGGTGAAAATATTCCAAAATTTTAACAAGGAGTTTGAAGAACTTATGTGGTTTCTTTAAGTTTTAGTTTTTGTTGTTTCTTATTTTTCAATTGAGTATAGTGATGCACAATATTTTATTACTTTCAGGCATACAACATAGTGACTTTACAAGTTTATACATTACACTATGCTCATCTCATGTGGTTTATTTGAAATTCACATGCAAAGACCTGATGTTTTCAACATATATGGTGTATATACGGTACAGATATAATAGAATTTCATTAAAGAAAGAGAGGGAAATTTGAGTAGGTAACAGACATATACATTATCTACATCTGATAAAGATTTCCCCCCATTCTTTAACAAGGTGCTATAGGGAGTTAAATTTTTTACTTGTACTTATTATATCATATCTGGCTTGTGCATATGCTGAGGCAACTTTTTTCTAAACTTTTCTTACTTCATTAAAATGTTGTGGGATTATTCACCCTATAGAGATATTTTGTACTTTGTATTCCTAAAAATTTCAGTTTGAACACTGATTGGATATCATTGAAGATAAATTCTTAATTTAGGTATCTCAAATATTTTGACAGGTACACTCAACACATTGGTGCTAGCACTATGTAGGTTAAGTAAGTAAAATGAAATCACCATGAGCTCTATCTGTCATGCATTTGGGGGCCAAGTGAAGGTCGGAACATGTTTCATAAAAGTCTCTGTGGTAGAGAGTGATATTTGTCCACATTTTGAGGCAATGCTGGTTTCATAGAACGAATTAAGAAGTATTTCTGGTTTGTCTCCCTCCCAATCCCATCTTGTTTCTTTTCTTCTTTTTCTACCCCCCTAGTCCCCCATGTTGCATCTCCACTTCCTCACTGAGGGTTGCTGGGGGGAGGGGGTCGGGAAAGGGGGGTGGGGTAATGGACATTGGGGAGGGTATGTGCTATGGTTAGTGCTGTGAAGTGTGCAAACCTGGTGATTCACAGACATGTACCCCCGGGGATAAAAATATGTTTATAAAAAATAAAAATTAAAGTCATGGAAAAAAAAAAGAAGTATTTCTTACTCCTAATTTTTTTTTAAGTTTGAGAAGGATTGGTGTTGGTTAATTTTTAAATAGTTGGTAGAATTAATTGGTTGATCTTCAAATATTTGGTAGAATTAATTAGTAAAGCCATTAGGTCAAGGATTTTTCTTTGTTGGGAGATTTTTGAATACTGATTCAATCTCCTTATTAAGTCTATTCAGATTTCCTATCATGACTTAGTCTTGTTAGGTTTTTTTATCTCTAGGAATTTGTCCATTTAATTTAGGTTCTCTAGGTTTTTTGGTGTACAGTTGTCCACAGTACTCTTTTATAAATTATCTCTGTAGAATAAGTAGTAATTTCTCCACTTTCTTCTATAATTTTATTAATTTTTGTCTTCTCTCTTTTTTCTAGGCAATCTAGGCAAAGGTTTGTCAATATGGTTTGTCTTCCTGAGGAACTAACTTTTGCTTTCAGCAGTTTTCTCTATTGTTTTTCTATTCTTCATTTCATTCATCTCCTGTTGAATCTTTATTACGTCCTTCCCTCTGCTAGCTTTGAGTTTTGATTGTTCTTCTTTTACTAATTCCTGAAGTTATAAAGTTAATTCATTGAATTCAGACATTTCTTTTTTTAATGTAAACATAAAATATCTAATATAATATAAAAATAAGATAACCATAAATTTTCCCCTTAGCATTACTCTTGTCTTTCACATGAAGTATATCCAAGTGTACAGACATATAAGACAATCCTCACTCTCATTAGCAAATAGGGAAATACACATGTAAACCATAATTCAAACACTAAATTTGTAATTATAGCAAATCTAATAGGCCCAGGATATGGATTAAAAAGTGACATTTGGGGGGTGCATGAGTAGCTAAATTGGTTAAGTGATTGACTTGATTTTTCACTCAGGTGGTGATCTCAGGGTCCTGGGATCAAGCCCCATGGTGGGCTATGTCTCAGAGGGGAGTCTGCTTGATATTCTCTAACTCTTTCTCCCTCTATGCATCCTGCTGTTCTCTCTTTCTCTGAAAAAAAAAAAGTAAATTATTTGTACATTTAGGAAATGCATGTCTATTCTATGATGTGGCAATTCCACTTTCAAGTTTGTAGCAGGATTTCATTATGATCCAACTTGAAAATAACACATGTCCATTAACGAATGATTTGGTGAATCAGTTGCAATCAAGTCATTCAACAATAAAAAAAATGGATTATAAAAATATGAACTAGATTAAACTCATAAATTTAATACTGAGCAAAACTAGGAAATCACAGTAGACTATATATAACATGATGTTCTCAAAATTAAAAATGGAGGGGTTTAGTTATGACTGAAATGATGCAAGGTTCTTATATTAGAGAACTTCTTGTTAGATTTTATATCATGTCAGACCTATTAAATAGTTGATGATCAAAACCCGTTGGCCATGATAATGAATTAGATAAATTTGTTTTCATAGATTTTATGTTAGGTGCAAGCCTCTCTATATAAAACAGTGTATCTTAATGATAAGGTCAATATTTTTACACTAAATTAGCAAACATGATTTCTTATGATGGATCTAATTATGCATTCTATGTACAGAAATCCAAGAGATCGTTCACCTTTTGACATTTTTTTAAAAGATTTTATTTATTTATTTGACAGACAAAGATCATAAGTAGGCAGAGAGGGAGGGAAAGCAGTCTCCCTGCTGAGCAAAGATCCTGATGCGGGGCTCGATCCCAGGACCCTGAGATCATGACCTGACCTGAAGGCAGAGGCTTTAACCCACTGAGCCCCCGAGGTGCCCCACTTTTTGACATTTTTATTTATGTTCAAACACCTTTTTTTAGTTTCTACAGTTTGGTTTTTTAGCTGAGTTCATGAAGACAGACTTATGCTTTGATATTATCAGAGGTCATATAAGCAATGAAAACCAGGAATTGCCTGCACTAAGTGACATCATAAAGTTTTACCCCCCATAATTACTAATGGGAAATGTTGCACCTGCCAATTCCACAATGACCTACTTCAGAGAATTAGAAGAAATTTAAGATTTTCCAAAGATGATGTCATTTTTCATAAAAGAACTTCTATTCTGCTTCAAATCACAAAAGAGTAAATGCTGTTGGAGAAAAGGAATTTCCTTTATCCTTCAAGATTCTTCTACCTGGACTTAGAATCAAATTCTCATGGGACAGATTAGCAAGAAGGTGAAAGGAGATGTTTAGAAAACAAAGGTTGTCCATTTTGGTGTGGCCTGTCCTTGTCCCCTACAAGGCCAAGATAGGCTACATTGGCATGAATACTATTTTGAGTTAAAAGCCATCCAAATCCAACCATTCAGAAAAAGCTCTTTATCTCCCTTTCTACTGCCTGCTTATATGAGGAAGAGAGCTATTAATAGACATTCCTCTTTACCTAAGAAACAACTTCATAATAGTGCAGCCTTTGTTTTCCAACATTTGTGCTTTCTGAAAATGTGAATTCACATTAATAACTCTGATCATTTAAAAGTCATTAACTTAGCAAATATTTCTTAACTCATACTCTGTTTTGTTTAATGTAGAACTCTAGTCAGACATATGGTGGGCCTTCTCTTGTGTCTACACATTTCTCTCATGTTAAATTTCTCCACCATAGCTGCTTGCAGTGTAGAATGTTCAAATTTTTACCTTGGTATTTAATGATTTCACTGAGTTTTTCATTTTTTTCTTCATATTTTTATCATTATAAATTATATTTATTTATCCATTAATATTTCTGGTCCTCTTAATATACTATGCTCACTACTCATATTTTTATTCATTCTTGCATTAAATCATATTATAATATTACCCATTTCATATACTAGACATGAAATTCCTGCTATCTGGTTTTGTATTGTTTGTTTTCATTTTTTGTTGTTAACCACCCTTTCTCACTTAGTATGATATCTTTCCCTGAATTTTTTTTTCTTTTTCTTTCTTACTGAGAGCTTATATTTGTTGGAACACTATAATGGTAATTATGTATGCCTTAAACATTAGGTGTATGCATGTGTATTTTTGTGCATTTGTGTATGTTATAGTCCATAAAATTAGCATAAAATAGGGTCACAGGCCACATGGGACTGACAGCAAGAACTTTTCAGGGAATTCATTTTTTCTTCATAAAGAGTTAAGTCAGAGATAAACATTTAAGTATTTTATACATACAGTGCCTTATAAAGTGTTTTTCCTATTGTTCCCTATCATTTCCTATTGTATTGTTTCCTATTGTTCCTATTGCTTTATGAAAAGTGTTTTTCCTATTGTTCCCATTTTCTGGTTATACATCTATGAGGTCTTTAACTCCTCAAATTAGCCTTATCATCTTCCTCTACACTAAAATTCTGAGCTATTTAATTTATAGATATACCTGTTATATACTGCAGATTCAGAACTCGCTTACCTTCACAGATCTATGTCCCAGGAATGCTTATGGCTTCAGATAATTTCTGTTAATTTCTTTAAGGCTATTTGTTCAGTTAAAAAATATTTTTTAACTTAATATGTATAGATATTTAGATGTATATACTTTGAAGATTTCACAATATTGCTGAAATTAGTATTGAGTTCAATAGTTTCCTTAAATTCAATCAGCAATTTAGACACACAGTTCTTATAACCAATGTGAGAAAACAAAGACCAATTATCTCATGAAAGCAGTTAATTTACATTATCAAGATAGAAAATATTACTACTTGCCTTGATACAGATACATTTCTAGAACAGCTGCCACACATGTGACATTACATTTGAAATTGAACTTGAATTTCAGGGAACAAAAGCTCCTGAAAGCAAAACCAAGCAGATTACTTAGCCTGGCCCCTGGTAAGGGCGGTGCAACTCTGCCTCGGGCAAAGACCTTGAGAATCACTACAACAGGCCCCTCCCCCAGAAGATCAACAAGAAATCCAGCCAAGACCAAGTTCACTTACCAAGGAGAGCAGAGGAATTCCAGAGGAGGAGAAAACAAGGAACGGAATTCATGGCTTTCTCCCCATGATTCTTTAGTCTTGCAGTTAATTTAATTTTTTCTTTAATTTTATTTTTTTCTTCTGCTAAATTTTTTAACGTTTACCCTTTTATTTTCTAATGTTTTTTAACTAGTTTATCTTAACAATACCTTTCCAAAAAAATAATCTTTTTTTGAACCTTCATTATTACAGTCATATTTTATCCTTCATAGTATTTAAATTTATTTTTTGTATACACATAGGGTTTTTTCCTTCTAAAAAACTTAGGGTACAACTTCCTCTAGTAGATCAAAATATACCCTAAATCGAGCTCCGGGCTTGTTCTAGTCTCCAGCCTGAGCAAATTCTCTCCACTTTCTTTTTCTTTATTCTCCCAACCAACTTACTTTATCAACTCCATTTTTTTAGAAATTAAAAAAAAAAATTTTTTTTTCATCTTTATAGGCAAAATCCATCCCTTCATTGTGTTTACCCTTATATACGTTTTTCATTCTTTAAAATTTTGGGGGGTACTATCTTCTAAGACACCAAAACACCCCAAAATTAAGTGGGTGACCCTGTTCTAGTCACCAGTCTAATATATATATTTTTTCTTTTTTATATTTTTTCTTTATTTGTTTTCTTTTTTTTTATTTTTTTTTTCTGAACTTCTTTTTATCCCCTTTCTCCCCACTGCCCCACGATTTGGGGTCTCTTCTGATTTGGTTAAAGCGCATTTTCCTGGGGTCTTTGCCATTCTTTTAGTATTTTATTTGCTCCTTCATATACTCTTATCTGGAAAAAATGACAAGGCGGAAAAACTCACCAAAAAAAAAAAAAGAACAAGAGGCAGTACCGAAGGCTAGGGACCTAATCAATACAGACAGCCTAAACCCAGCAGGAGAAGAGAAATCATAAAAATCAGAGCAGAAATCAATGAAACAGAAACCAAAAAAACAATAGAACAAATCAACAAAAACTAGGAGCTGGTTCTTTGAAAGAATTAATAAGATTGATAAACCCCTGGCCAGACTTATCAAAAAGAAAAGAGAAAGGATCCAATTAAATAAAATCATGAATGAAAGAGGAGAAATCACAACCAACACCAAAGAAATACAAACAATTATAAGAACATACAATGAGCAACTCTATGCCAACAAATTTGACAATCTGGAAGAAATGGATGCATTCCTAGAGACATATAAACTACCACAACTGAACCAGGAAGAAATAAAAAACTTGAAGTGACCCATAACCAGTAAGGAGATTGAAATAGTCATCAAAAATCTCCAGACACACAAAAGCCCAGGGCCAGACGGCTTCCCAGGGGAATTCTACCAAACATTTAAAGAAGAATTCCTATTCTCCTGAAACTGTTCCAAAAAATAGAAATGGATGGAAAACTTCCAAACTTATTTTATGAGGCCAGCATCACCTTGATCCCAAAACCAGATAAGGATCCCATCAAAAAAGAGAATTACAGACCAATATCCTTGATGAACACAGATGCGAAAATTCTCACCACAATACTAGCTGATAGGATTCAACAGTACATTAATAGCATTATTCACCACTACCAAGTGGTATTTATTCCAGGGCTGCCAGTTTGGTTCAACATCTGCAAATCAATCAGTGTGATACAACACATTAATAAAAGAAAGAACAAGAACCACATGATTCTCTCAATAGATGCTGAAAAACCATTTGACAAAGCACAGCATCCCTTCCTGATCAAAACTCTTCAAAGTGTAGGGATAGAGGGCACATACCTCAATATTATCAAAGCCATCTATGAAAAACCCACTGCAAATATCATTCTCAATGGAGAAAAACTGAAAGCTTTTCCGCTAAGGTCAGGAGCATGGCAGGGATGTCCATTATCACCACTGCTATTCAGCATAGTACTAGAAGTCCTAGCCTCAGCAATCAGAAAATAAAAAGAAATTAAAGGCATCCAAATCAGCAAAGAAGTCAAACTCTCACTCTTTGCAGATGAGATGATATGATTTTCCACATATGGAAAACCCAAAAGACTCCACTCCAAAACTGCTAGAACTTATACAGGAATTTAGTAAAGTGTCAGGATATAAAATCAATGCCCAGAAATCAGTTGCATTTCTCTACACCAACAACAAGACAGAAGAAAGAGAAATTAAGGAGTCAATCCCATTTTCAATTGCACCCAAAACAATAAGATACCTAGGAATAAACCGAACCAAAGAGGCTAAAAATCTATACTCAGAAAACTATAAAGTACTCAGGAAAGGAATTGAGGAATTCACAAAGAAATGGAAAAATGGTTCATGCTCCTGGATTGGATGAGCAAATATTGTGAAAATGTCTATGCTACCTAAAGCAATCTACACATTTAATGCAATCCCTATCAAAATCCCACCCATTTTTTTCAAAGAAATGGAATAAACAATCCTAAAACTTATATGGAACCAGAAAAGACCTCGAATAGCCAAAGGAATATTGAAAAAGAAAGCCAAAGTGGGTGGCATCACGATTCCGGACTTCAAGCTCCATTACAAAGCTGTCATCATCAAGACAGTATGGTACTGGCACAAAAACAGACACCTAGATCAATGGAACAGAATAGAGAGCCCAGAAATAGACCCTCAAATCTATGGTCAACTAATCTTCGATAAAGCAGGAAAGAATGTCCAATGGAAAAAAGCCTCTTCAATAAATGGTGTTGGGGAAATTGGACAGCCACTTGCAGAAATATGAAATTGGACCATTTCCTTACACCACACATGAAAATAAACTCAAAATGATAAAGGACCTCAACGTGAGAAAGGAATCCATCCAAATCCTTGAGGAGAACACAGGCAGCAACCTCTTCAACCTCAGCCGCAGCAAAATCTTCCTAGGAACATCGCCAAAGGCAAGGGAAGCAAGGGCAAAAATGAACTATTGGGATTTCATCAAGATCAAAAGCTTTTGCACAGCAAAGGAAACAGTTAACAAAACCAAAAGACAACTGATAGAATGGGAGAAGATATTTGCAAACGACATACAGATAAAGGGCTAGTGTCCAAAATCTATAAAGAACTTATCAAACTCAGCACCCAAAGAACAAATAACCCAATCAAGAAATGGGCAGAAGACATGAACAGACATTTCTGCAAAGAAGACATCCAGATGGCCAACAGACACATGAAAAAGTGCTCCACATCACTCGGCATCAGGGAAATACAAATCAAAACCACGATGAAATATCACCTCACACCAGTCAGAAAGGCTAAAATTAATAAGTCGGGAAATGACAGATGCTGGTGAGGATGCGGAGAAAGGGGAACCCTCTTACACTGTTGGTGGGCATGCAAGCTGGTGCAAGCGCTCTGGAAAACAGCATGGAGATTCCTCAAAAAGTTGAAAATAGAACTACCCTATGACCCAACAATTTCACTACTGGGTATTTACCCTAAAGATACAAACGTAGTGATTCAAAGAGGCACGTGCACCCGAATGTTTATAGCAGCAATGTCTACAATAGCCAAACTATGGAAAGAACCTAGATGTCCATCAACAGATGAATGGATAAAGAAGAAGTGGTATATATACACGATGGAATACTATGCAGCCATCAAAAGAAATGAAATCTTGCCATTTGCAATGACGTGGATGGAACTAGAGGGTATCATGCTTAGTGAAATAAGTCAATCAGAGAAAGACAACTATCATATGATCTCCCTGATATGAGGAAGTGGAGATGCAACATGGGGGGTTGGGGGATAGGAAAAGAAGTAAAGAAACAAGATGGGATCGGGAGGGAGACAAACCATAAGTGACTCTTAATCTCACAAAACAAACTGAGGGTTGCTAGGGGGAGGGGGATAGGGAGAGGAGGGTGGGGTAATGGACATTGGGAAGGGTATGTGCTATGGTTAGTGCTGTGAAGTGTGTAAACCTGGCGATTCACAGACATGTACCCCTGGGGATAAAAATACATTATATGTTCATAAAAAATTAAAAAAATTTTTTTAAATTATATTTATATAAGTCAAATAGAAATATTTATACAAACCAACATTATATTTATATATAATTTATATTATATTTATAATTTATATAAATAACAGAGAAAAATAAATATTTGAATATTTAGGTGCGTATAGATATAGAATCAGGTAATAACACATGAAACAATAAATGTAAAACTGTCCCTTTGTCCTTCTTATATAATGTGCATGGATGCATGTGGTAGAGTTTAGCCAGTAGGAACAGATGCCCCTAACTTCTCATGATCCTATGTCTCAGTCTGGTCTCATCTGTGTTATTCCATGGCATATTTGGGTACTTTAATAAAACAATATTTTAAAAATACAATATTGAAAGATCCATTTTATTGCAAACTTCTAAAGACAAAACAGAAATGACTGAATCCCCTGATAGAAAATATAAAGTAGTGGATTAGGTACCAAATCATACAAAACATAAAACTTGGTTTAATAAGCTATTAAATCATAAAAGGAGTATCATAAGAGTTTTGTTCATTTGTTTTAATACAGCTAAGTAGATACCACATGTTTTTCTTTGTACCTATATAAATATTAGAAATTTTTCATTAATATTCATAATGAACATGTTAGAATTTTTTACTGTGATTATAATGATTCTATAGGTCAATTGGTGACATCTTAATAATACTGTCTTACAAATTATGTGTATGGTATTTACTTCCACTTATTTAGGACTTCTTTAATGTCTTCAACATATATTGAAAATTCATTCTTGTGTATTTGATGCTACTTAAATGGTATTATTTATTTTAGTCTCTGGGATTTTCTGTTGTTAACTATATAGAATTATAATAATTTGTTTAGTACTGATCTGGAATCTGCAAACTTGCTAACTTCAATTAATAATTTGATGTAAATTGGTATTACTTAATACATACAATACAAATTATTTGACGTTTCTTGTTTTACATTATCTGGGTCAGTTCTGTTGATTTTATGAGAGGTTAGAAGTAAAAAGAAATAAGTATTATTAAGTTACCATACTTGACCAAAAGTTAATGCTAAAATTAAATGTATTCACATTAAAAAATGAAAAGAAATAAAATTTGTAAGGAAAAAGAATTTGTGCTTTATGTTCTGTTTATGTTCTGTTTATAAACTAGGGGAATTAATCATTTCTAATCAATTATATTGTTTTGAGGATTAAATTAAGATATATGGAGCTCTTAAGACATACCAAGAACTGTAAATTTTGCTGATACATTTTATGCAAGATTTGCTTATGTAGATATGAATATGAAGAGAGTGATATTTGCAGAAAAATAAAAACTTAGAAGGATCTAAAACAAAATATTAAAGAGTTATCACTTAGCATGTGGCTATTTTATTTTGTTACTATATTTTCCCCTTTTTACTTTTTTTAAAATAATTGCCTGTATCACTTACCATTTGTGACACAAGGTTGTTTTTTATTCTCACAAAATTTATATGATAAAATGGGAAATATTAGAAACATTTTGTTACTTTTGCTAACACAAGATCAAATCATTAAAATGAGAGGTAACTTTTTTTTAACATCTTTGACTTTATTTTTCTCATATCTATAAAGCTCTTTGGCAAAAATACACCGTCATAGGTGCCTGTCAACCCTGCTATTCCACCAGCTGACTGATGTCAGCCAATACTGACGTTTTATAGTTGGTGATTTATCGGATTATTATTTCAACCCATATGGATTATTGGAACAAGAGAGTACACTAAGTTGCATAATTTTCATAAGTTTTCTCAAGGTAGGAGTGAGGGAAATTACCACAATTGAACAAATGGGTAAAATTGGTTACTGATGAAAACTTGAACATTTCACTCCTCACCGCTGGAGAAAAATCCTTTTCTCATGCTGCTGCTGATGGACCCATGGTGTTTCTGAGCTTCTACTCTAGAGTATAGTAGACAGCGGATTTGATGTTAACCTTACACTTTCTACTTCTGTGGCCTTAGGAAAGTAATAATACTTGCATAAGGATTTTTCATTTTTGTAAAACAAAATGGTAATTACTACATAGATGGTTTAAAAGTTTTCAGAGAAGAAAAAATGTGGCATATCATCTGGTACTTGATAAATGTTCTGTGAATATAACTTTACCCGATATTATTATGTTTCAAATAAGATAAATAGGTTTGTGTTTAATCTAACATTTGGATGAAGGTTTTACCTAATGTTGCTATGATTTCACTAATTGATAAATTTATAGTCCTTTGTTATTTTCTGGCTAAAGATTTCAGAAAATATATCAGATATTGATGTTCTAGATTGTCTTTAGAAAACCACCAGGAATGCCATGATAAGTAATGCATTTGACTTTCTTCTTGGATTCAATAATGGAGGCTGGTCTGGGATGGCAAGGGGACATGATGTCAGTCTAATTCTGATTGTGGAGAATATTTTCACTTGTTGATAATTTAAGATAACTTTAAATTAATTGTTTTTAAACAATTGTCAGTGAACTTATTCATTATTGAGTAAAATACTACTGTCATTATGTTTCAATAAAATGTGAAGATACAATGATTTTTAAAAAGCAGACCCTAGGAAAACCTCAGTTGTATGAAACATTTATAACGCTTAGTGACCCAACTTATGCCACTCAGATTAAGGTACCAGAGGAAACTATTTAATATTCTCTTTAAGTTACATTTCGTAGTTATCAGGCCACCTGGGTGGCTCACTCAGTTAAGCTCCAGGTCCTGGGATGCAACACTGTGTCTTGGGCTCTCTGCATAGTGAGGATTCTGCTTCTCCCTTTGCCCCTGCTCCTATTTGTGTTCTCTCTGTCTTTCTCGATCACTCTCTTTCTCAAATAAATAAATAAAATCTTTTAAAAAGTTACATTTCACAGTTACCATTTTACTTATCCAACTTAATAATATCACCATCAGTATATTAATTTTTCTGAATTTAGCATCATTCGGTTAATCTTTATATCACATAGTACAGATAAAACTTTTTCTATCTTTTTATCTTTGCCAAAAAATTCCACTTTCTTATGAAGATTCAAATTTCTCAGTAAGGAACTAACATATTTGAAATATGTAAATATGTTTCTGAACAAATATTTTGGTCTTTGCCCAATTAAAATGTCAGTCAGGCATGTGATAAGTGATGTCTTTAAAGAAAAGGGGACCTCCTTTATTATTTTGTTTTAGCATTCTTTTTCTTTGCTAATGAATGAATTACAAAGCTTATTTAAATATGTTTAAAATAAAAAGAATATCTAATTAATACAATTCTCTAAAAATAAAAAAGTGGGGGGGCAGTGATTAAAAATTCATTCAACTCTACTGCTATTTCCAAGTGTTATTTCCAATAGAATTTGAGCATTAATACATGGATTTGTTCTCAAAAGTTTATTATGAAAGTTTTTCATATATGTTAAAATGCATGCCCGAGGCACAACTAGACAATACTGCTCACTATTAAGGTTTGCATCTACACAGTAGGAAAAAAAAATCAAAGAAAATATTACAGGGAGTCAACCTGTAACATAGCCTTTGCATGTTATTTAGGATGAAATAGTTTTACTGTAGTAAGCAAGAATCCATTGTATTGTCAGCTCTGTACCTTCCTCCCAAGATGACATAAAATAACTCAAAAACAGAAACGATGAGAAGGAAAATGCCCCACCCCTCATGCCCCATCCTGCAAAATATTACCTCCTCCCGTTTGAAGTGCATCTCCCATGGCTGGACCAAAATACATTTCTCATCTCTTTGCTTATATGCAGAGCTGAAAGTAGAGAAGCAATCTTTAGAGTTATGCTGATAGGGATAATCTTCTTCATGATGTGCTGATCTCAAAGTATCCCTGGTATCCCTAGGGTTGAATTTGGAAAGATGTAAATCGGTTTCCTAACACTACATTTTGCAATGTGTAAATTAATAACTTGACATTTCACAGCTGTTTTAAAGGCTGTGCTTTAAAGAGTGAAATATCAATCACAAATATACATCTACCCAGAAATGTCAAATCCCACCCAAATGAATACCACTGCAAATTAGCAGCAGGTCACATTGTTCTGCTGTCTTTCACCTGTGATGCATTTCTTTCCTTTCCAGGTTAAGAACTCCCCTGGAGAGGCTTAAACCTATTTTCTACCTCATATAAAAGATGGGTGGTGAGCTGATTTAATAACAGAACATAGTATCCAAATGCTAAACCTATTTATAAGAAACAATGTGGTACAGTAAAAAGAGAAATTAAAATAGGAGTCAAAATACCCAGATTGAATTCCCAAGCCTGTGCTCAAGACCAAGGTCTCTGCAGCCTCAGTTTTAACATCTTTAAAATTGGCCTTGACTATTTCACAGGATTATCTAAAATTGCCTTGCTCATCTCACAGAGGCTTGCACAGTTAGAACAAGCTAATAAATATTCCACTTTAATTTTAAAAATAAGATTAGAGAATTACAAGGGTTTATTAATACCCTAAAGAATAATATTTCCTCTCTTGTTATATTCGCTCCTGTCTTGCTGTGTACCTTGCTCATCAAGTCACTAGGGGAATGACAATTTGTCCTACATAAGAAGTAATTTAGTAAACTAAGCTGTCATTCAGTGATTGAGTCCATGTGAGTAAGAATAGGCAAGAGCCGCTTAATTACATTTCATGTCTAAAGGACTTCTGTCTTCTTTTCATTAATTTTCAAAATACAGTTTAAGTTATGTGTCTCATATGACATTTATGATTCCTAAGTAGTGATTAACCCTTGGAGTTCTTTAGAATATTCCTGCATTTTTGCTATATGGATGCAGTGTATATTGTATAACAATAAGCTATTGCATTAAATTTGTTTTTTCCAAACTATATTGTAAGATACATGAAGATAGTAGTATTTTATTAACTTCTATGTACCTTTGGCATTGAGCAGTGATCTACACACATAAGGGTTCAAAAGAAATTTACTGAGTTATTGGATAAAATATGTTGAAATAAGTTAATATAAAATATAAGTTAATTCACATAATCTCAGTTATCTGGTTCTTGGGAGAATAGCCTGATTTTCAGTTTAAGAAATTTAGGAATGATGATGCAAACTGTACTTAATCCCAGTCAGCACCAGAATTAACCAATAATTTTTGTTGTTTTCTTTTTATTTTAAAGAGTTATCAATATGAAGGATGTACTTGTGATATATTCCACCATTTATTAATGTATTCATTTGAATGAATTTCACTTGATTGTTTAAGAACAAATATTTATCTGGAAAGAGCTATGCATTGGTCCACTATTTCCATAAGGAAAAATTTCCCAAACTATGTGATATAGTAAATTCATGATTTAAAGTTTTTGTACTCATTGTGTTATATGTTTAATTAATTTCCCAAACACATATGAAAGATTCAAGAAATGCAATGAATGCATTAGTGTCCATATTTGTCAAATGCTTTAAATTGGAATCAATTATATATGTTGGGTTTATTATTACTGTTTCATAAATTATTTTGATTTAATTCTGTGTTATAGTATATGAAACAAGTCACTCATAAATTAAAATAAAAATAATATTATCTTTCTATGTGATATTCAGGACAGCCATACCGTAAGGAAGTAATAACAAGTAATGTGTCTGTAAGCTGTGGTAGTAAATCATAGATCATTCAAAGAAACTATTAGGCATTAAGATTCATGAGAGTTTAAAAATGCCCAAAGAAATTAT
Organism: Mellivora capensis; assembly: GCA_004024625.1. Classification (NCBI taxonomy): domain Eukaryota; kingdom Metazoa; phylum Chordata; class Mammalia; order Carnivora; family Mustelidae; genus Mellivora; species Mellivora capensis. Next base: position 18,409 of record PISX010006354.1, read on the forward strand.
AAAAGTGTCCTAAGGACATTTACTTTCATATTTCACAGAATTTTATTAAAATGATAATTATAAAATGAATCTAAGATCAGTGACATCCCTATCTTTATCAATAAAGCCATAGAGGATGGCTTCATTTGTTAATGCCTCCACATTAGAAATAATGCTACATTTCTTATCCTGCACTGAAGTTAGATTTACATAATTATCTCCACACTAATACAAAATGAAATCTTGTTTTAGATTCTTCGCACTAATATAAAACCAATTTTCAAGATACACCGATTAAATAGAAGATTTTTCTAATATACAGTAGGACTTTGCCGATGTTCCTGTGAAGACTCAAATACAGAGAAAGGCTGAAATACCCGTAATTAAACGCAAAACCAAGTTGAGCTTTGAATGACTATGAAATCAAAACTTGAAAAAAAAAAGAGATTATTTCCTGCAAGGACGTAATTGTTAGATATATTTGCTTAATTTTAAAACAAGCATGCACACCCGAACTCATGTGCATACTTTTCTTTTCTCAGTAAATATAAGGCTGATAAGTCAACTCACAGACTCTGAATGACACTCTAATTCAATGAACTGTCTTGGGCTGGGACAAGGTAATAGTTTTTTCCACAATTACCTTGTCTCCAACATAATAACCTGCTTTGTCAACAGGATTTAATTTTTTCTGGTTAAATTTATTAAACATAAAATTAAATACATTTAATAGGTTACATATACTAAGATGCAATTAAAATACAGTATGATGCTTGTAAAGTTGAAATACTTATAGAACACTATTAAGTTAAAAGTTTAATACTAATAGGTGATGGGGATTAAGGAGGGCATTATGATGAGCACTGGGTATTGTATGTAAGTAATTAATCACTGAACTGTACACCTGAAGCTAATATTACACTGTATGTTAACTCAATGGAATTGAAATAAAAACTTGAAAAATTGTATTATGTAGCAAATTAATGAAAATTAAAAAAGGAACTTTTAGTAGATAAATATGCAGTTGTTCATTTTTTTAAAATATGCAGGTGTTCTTTATTTTTTTTAAAGATTTTATTTATTTATTTGACAGACAGAGATTACAAGTAGACAGAGAGGCAGGCAGAGAGGAGGAAGCAGGCTCTTTTCGGAGCAGAGAGCCCGACCTGGGGCTCCATCCCAGGACTCTGGGATCAGGACCTGAGCCGAAGGCAGAGGCTTTAATCCACTGCGCCACCGAGGCACCCCAAATATGCAGGTGTGCTTAACCATAAATAATTGGTAAAGGAATTATCTTTTTACATATTTTATTTTCTTTACTTTTTAAATGCACCTACATGTGTTTTGGTACTAAAAATTTTGATTAGAAGCAAACTAAAAAAAAAAAAAAGCTCCTACAAATAAACATATTTCTTTCCTTTGACAATGAAACTTCACTGATAGAAAGATCTCCAGAGGAACGAAAGAAGAGACGTTCATTTAGATCTATGCAAAGTGATGTTTAAGGCAGCTTTATACATAAAAAGTGAAAAAAAGTAACTTGAATTTCCAAAATTAGGAACAGCTAAATACATATGGTAAAAACTTGTAAAATATCATGCTTAAAATACGTAATTTAGGAGACTTTTACTAAAATGGCAAATGAAGAAAAGATTGAAAACTATACTTCAAAATACGTGTAATAGGGGCGCCTGGATGGTTCAGTGGTTTAAAGCCACTGCCTTGGGTCATGATCCCGGGCTCCTGGGATGGAGCCCCGCATCAGGCTTTCTGCTCCACAGGGAGCCTGCTTCCTCCTCTCTGCCTGCCTCTCTGTCTACTTGTGATTTCTGTCTGTCAAATAAATAAACAAAATCTTTTTAAAAAATACGTGTAATATTTCAAGGTTTGGTGTTTTTAAATCAATGTACTATAATAAAAAATTGCAATTATAAGACCGGGATATCTTTGGCCTCCAGATGCATATCCAGTTTCAGAGAATTTTAAATGTGAACAATTTACTTTTAGAGGACAAACAATATATATAGAGAGAGAGAGTGAGGAAGAGAGACAATATGCAAAACACTAGGCCGAAAAATATGGGCAAAATTTCTTCTATGCTTTTTATATTTTGCCAAAAACGATAGTAAAATTATAATAATTTTTGCTCTAATTATGTTATATCACTACTACTTCTATGACTGGTACAACTTCCACTATTGTTGCTACTTTGTTCACTATTAATATGAATACAGTTTATTCAGCCCACTGAGCCACCCAGGCGCCCCTGAATACAGTTTATTCAATATTATCTTCTCTCCATTAAATCCTTTTCCTACTCATTGAAATTAAGGATTTTTTTAGAAACATTAAGTAAATTACCAATCTTGTCTGCTCAGTAGAGAACTAGGATTAAAAACCAGATGTCTTTTACTAAAGAATATCATGATAAAAAGTATACAGTAAATATATATATATTATTTAAATATATTTAAAAACAAAATATTATTATTTTAAATACTTTAGATGGGTGAGCCTCTTTTTTCATTAATTTGATTTGATTTAATATTAATATCTTAAAAATAATCACTCAAATTTTATTGTTCTGGTTCAGTCATATGGTAGAAAGTATATGTGATTTTATTCATTAAAAAAGTTTTAAATTTTCTTTTATATATATACACATATATATATACATACATACATACACACACAAACATATATGTATATATATATAACCATTTAGTCAAAGTGAATAAATGAATGTGTATTTTCATATAGGCACATGGCTGACTTTTCTAGTGCGTTGTCCACATGTTTGATGCAAAGTCACCCAAATATTATAAGAAATAAACATAGAGGGTTGATAAATATAGGAATTATTCTGTATCTCTCATTTTGGGGAATTCCTAATTTAGTGGGAGTAGATGATGCTACATTATTCCAATAGAATTTTAAGAATAAGCAAAAATAAATTAACTTATTTTCTTTTTCCTTCCCGTATACTGAATTTAAAATTGATTTTACAAAGATTCTATATATGTTTACATTTCATAGAGGATTCCTATAGATTGCATAATTCTAAAATCTCAGAAACCCCTTTGTAGGGATTGGTGTAGCAGTTATTATTTTTCATGTGTAATAGTTGAAAATATGAATGTGATGCTCAATATCTACAGAACATACAGTTGAGCGCAAACATTTTTTTCTACTAATGAACTCCGTTGAAAGATGAAGGAAGCATCATGAAGCAAGAGGTTGCTTCCATCTCTAGACTTACTAGTTCTACGTTCTTGGGTGTGATACTCAGCCTCATCTCTGAAAGAGGAATGAAAGAATACCTTGTAATGGTGGACCAAAACAGTAACTTCTGACAAAATGAGTGTCAGGTAGTGGGCAGAGAGTAAATATTAGTTATTATTAGTTGTTTAACAGTAAGAGTAATAGTAGTGGTAGTAGTAGTATTAACAGCTGCAATAGTGTTTTTCTTTGGGTATGATACAAATATTTCAGGAGCCTTACAGAACTCATAAACCCATATTTACAAGGCTATTCCCAAATGATGTGAATGATCATAAAAGACATTTTTAAATAGCATTTTTTCTAGTTTCCATATTACCTATTTAATAAATATTCCAGACATTTAAAAAATCCTTCCAAATCATTCTAATTAATCATGATGGATGTTTCATTGACACTTTTCAAAAGATTTCACTTGCTACATTACGAAACCTCTGATTTTCAAAATTTCTTCTTTCTGCTTTTATCAACTGCTGATAGTCAATGATTGCCTGATGCCTGTAAAAAAATATTTTCACATAAATGTTGCTGATGTCTGAACCAAGGAAAGCCCAACTTTCCATAATTGCCAAAAGAGATGGTGACTCACGTTCTTGGTACAACAGAGATGGTTGCAGCAATGTGAGTACGGTAGATTCAATAAATAAAACCTACATAAATAAAAGCTTCTGGGGTCCTCAAAGATTTTTTAAAAGTGCAAAGAGGTCCTGAAAGATGTGAAATTATAGTGAATATGTTCCTATACAGAATAGAAGTTATGGAATATCCACTGAAAGAGTAAGATCTAGCTATAAGCCATGATCACTTATGTGATTGATACTGTGGGGATTGACTAGTTGTTGAGCTTCATCTTTAACGTTGAATTTTCATGTCCAGAATCAGTTGAGCCAATATCCAAGAGGTATCTTTCTGCTGTTTCCTGCCACCAGTCACTTCTATCATGTAGTACAAAACCCATATGAGCTTTTTATATATTTATTTATTTATTTATTATTTTAACCAACAATGAGGAATTGCAAGAAAGATTTGGTCGATGCCATTGTATCCATTTTTCTAAAAGACTTACTTTAAAACATTGTATTTGAACTGCCTATATGTGGGATGATGACGGTAGTCCTTCAGTCCTCTTGTGCCTGCTTTATGTATCTAGTTAGTTCAGTTGTTATAAACATATGAGGCTAGAGGAATGCTTAGTTTCCAATTACTTTAACTCATAGCTTCCTGTATAGATGCTGGTACTTTCTGAGATGAATTGTTAGAAGGGAATATAGTGCCCTTCATTAGTGATGCTTCTTAGCTCTTTAACCTTTCTGTACATGTGCTTCCCACAGAACCCAAGACTGGCTCTGCATAAAATGAATAAATACTGGGAGTATAAATTATCACCTTTTAAAAAATCCTGATTATGTACATTCCTTAAATTTTATCAGTCAGGAATCCACTTTCCCTTTATTCATTCCCTCAATTAAAAAATATTCCAAGCATCTTTAATACTGTTCTTGAACAACAAATTCTGAGTTTTCTTAACCGCAAAAGAGTTAAGTATTGGGGGAAATTTTGTTCTGGCATTGTAATTTTGAGCTGTATATCTTTGTCTACCCACCTGTCTTTATAACAGCATCGCTATTTTTCTACCCATCAGCATAACCCTTGTTTTATGCAAACTTAGTTTTATCTTTAACGGCCATAGGGACTTCCATCAATCATTCTTGCTCCCTAATTTTCCAAACAGTAAAACCTGGAGATTTCTTCTCCTCTAGTTTGTTATCACAATGCACTCTTGAAATCTTTAATGAGTTTTTTTTCCTAAATCTGAACTTGCTTCATGAAACAAAACCTTATATGTTGCAGCTGAGTAGCAACTCTCCTTATTAAATAAAACTAGTGATGCCCTGCAATAAACAGTTTCAGCAAATTTTTGTATAAATGAAGATAATAGATAGTAGAGGGGTAGGCTATTCATTCAGAAAATTGTCCTTAGAAAAGTAGCCAATATTTTTATACTTCATGTCTTCCCAACAAACAATTTTAATGATCTTATTTGTGGAAACAAAACATTTAGACTTCCCACAAAATGTATGGCTTTTATTTTTAAAAGAATAATCTCTAGATTTAGAAAATAAATTAAAAAGGTACTTTGATCTCAATGGCCCTATTGCATGACAAGCAAGAACCTCCTATATACTTGCTTCTTATTTCATTTTTATTTTATTTTATTATTTTATTTTTCCTTTCCTATGGCAATAGAGCCCCACAACATTGCAGTGAGAGTGCTTTTTATTTCCACAAACAGATAAATTTGAGTTTAAGCTGGCCTAGCCAAGATACCCAGTTACATTCTCTGACCCATAAAATATTTTCAGTCCCCTGAAGCTCTTGAAGCTCCCCTAAACATACTTACCTGGAAGCAGTAGCACTAAGCAAAATAGTTTCCAAAAGATATTTATTTTTATAATTCAGCCATCAATTTAAAGTAAACATCTAAGCATTCTTTTTTTTGAGTTATTTTTATTTATACTCAGAATAATAAGAGCTTGCTATAACCATCTTATTGATATTCACTGAAAAATATATGCACAAATCATGATTAAAATCCATAATTCCTCTCTTAGGTAGACTATTCATTCTCATTCTTAGACACTGCAATGCTTAGACAAAGGTCTTCTCCTTTTATTTGCATTTTCATCAACAGATGGCCCAGACCAACAAAACTACACATGATCTTCTCCACTGCTACTTCCTTACATCTTTACAAGTTAGTGACTGACACTTCGTTCCTTTCTTCCAGCATTTAGAAAAACTCTCACATTCTCTGTTATATCTCTCTCCAAGAACCACCAATTTCCTCTTGATGACTTCCATTGTCACCCCCAACCTCTAAATAAATTCTCTACCAGCAGCACAAATAAAAGAAAAAAGAGAGGTAGCCTTGGGAAGCTTTCCAAAAATTTCCAACTTTTTCCAAGGCATTGCTCTTCCAATATAGTCTTTTGAATAGACTATAAGTTGGACATGTGAGCTGCACACCTAGAATTGTTTTTTATAAGAAAAATTTCAAAGCAGAGGAATAAGAATTGCCAAATAATCTCCAGAGTTGAATTTGCAAGAATAAGTGAGGCTTATTTTTTTCAAGTATGGTGTAGAAATGGTTTTAAAGGACTGGAATTGGCAAAAATGGAAATTTTGAGTTAAAATAGGTAGGTTTCAGATGATATTTTATGATATAATACACATATACTGGAAACATTTGTATTTGGTTATTTATTACTATTTTAGTATTATTTTTCAAAATAAATGTCTTAAGACAAAACCAAAATCAAGTCTAAAATAGTTGCATATAAAACTGCAAACCATCCCATCTTCTAGGTACAAGTTACAATGCTAAAGGTGCATGGATAATGACTCAGCTCAGACCCACAAGCTATTCCATGGATTCTAGTCCTGAGACTCGAGAGGGGAGAAAGAGAGACTGTAAAGGATCATGATAGTTCACAGAATTTTGTTATACTCTCTCCTTCCCAACCTTATCAGTCTTTCAGAATATTTTCATGGTGTTCAATGAAAACAACTTCACAACTATAGCCACTGTAGTCCCTCAGGAGGTGGAGTGTTTATTCATCTTTGGGGTCCTTTTATGTCTCTATTAATTATACCATCTACCTTCCATATATTCATGCCCCAAATATTGTTTTTCCTTTCTTCTCTCTTCATTGTGATGTGACACACTAGATGAGGGGTTTTCTGTTTCTAAATTCTCTACAAAGCTTTCTTTTACCTTTTTTGTATCATCTATATTTCCCCTAAATCTCCATAAATTGCAGCTTTTGAAGTCATGAGCATCAGTCTTATACTTTCTTTGTAAAAACTCTTCAGTTAGACCCTACTAAAGCAAAGAACCATGAGAAAAAATTTAAAAGATGAAAGAGACAAAGTGAAATATTCAAGGGGCTCAGTGATCAATTGATCAAACTGGGGCTTAGAAGACTAAAAAAAATAAATAATTTGGAAAGGCTCCAACCATATAAGTTGTCAGTTTTTTTTTTTAAGATTAATCGTGACCATATTTTAAATATACTAAAAAGTTTCCCAATGCTTATATGGAATCATTCAGTTTTTCCAGAGTCCAGGGCAGTAGAAGAGCATTTAAGGAGGTATTGACGATTTGAGATTTAGCTTTCATTCAGCCAACACACCAAGTTATATTCTCCCTTCAAACTAGTATTTGCAGTACTTAAAAGGTCTTGATTCTCATCCAAAAAGTCTTCTTTGGAGGTAATAGCACTGAGCAAGCAGTCTTTTTTACCTGGTGTCAGATACTTACTTTGGCTCAGCTGTTTGTGGAAAACCACTTTTACAAACAAAAGAAATAGAAACTAAAAAGTTGGGGAAGATTGTTATAAATGAGCTTTCTGAAGATTTTTTTTAATATATATTTTTTATTTTTTATTTTTATTTTTTTAATTTCTTTTCAGCGTAACAGAATTCATAGTTTTACACCACACTTTCTGAAGATTTTTAAAGATCTTTTGGATAAGACCTTATTTTTCAACCAAGTCATTTTAGGGTACATGCCAGTCCTTGTGATTAACCATATTCTAACTTTCAATATCAAGTCTATATCACCCATAGTGTGTTAAATTTTTTTTTTGAGGTCTTTTTTAATGTACGGGTGGTTGCCAAGAACAAAAGTATAAGATAAGAACTAACATATGGAAAAGTCATCCACACAGCCTGATGTGTCATTTAGCAATACTTCTTTCTCTGGTACAGTATCTAGTTTACCTGAACTCTTTCTTGATATTTCCAGAATATCCGAGATGTAATTTTCAGCTAGTTCCCTTAAGCAGAGGTCAAATACAGAGTACCACTGACCTATTCACTGATCCCATTCTCTGCAGTTTCCAGAAATTGAGTGCACAGACCTCTGAATTTTACTTTTGGACATATTTTTAGAAAGATAAGCAAGATGAAAAGAAAGAAGAGATGGAAAGAAAGAAGGAAGGAAAAATAACACAAAAATTAAAATGTAAGATAAATATACTTGTAAAGGTGCTCTTACACCTTTACACAAATAATCTTGAAAGCTAATAGGAACATGAAATAGAAGATAATTTTTAAAAATAATTCAAGATAAAATATTAAAATTAACCTATTGTTGATACTTCCTTCCACTGCTGATATGAAACGAATGTCTTTAAACATACACACAGTATAAAGTCTTGGAAAATTTTACTTAAATGTTTATAGCTTATAAAAATTATTTTTGTGAGTAGAAAAAGGGAAAGATCTTTTTTATATGTTTTCAAAAGCATACTGAAATAATAAATTAAAAACCAAAAGTGTATACTAAGTTAAAAATATACAACCTTGACACAGTTGAAAAGTTATAAATAATGCATTGGCCAAAAATATAAATAATACATAATAAATAATGTATAAATAATACACATAAATAATACAAAATTTACTAATATTTACTGAATATAGTTGTCTACATGTGGAACCAATAAAAAAGAAGAAAGAAAGAAAGAAAAAGATTTTACATCATTCATCATTTCTAGATATAGGACCATCATGTACAAATCAAAAGAATTCATCAAACCAAAATTAATCATTTGGAAAGCACGATATATAACTTGAAAAGAATCCCACTTACATTGACAAGAAATAAAAAGCACGAGTTACCTTAGAAGAATATATTTTTAAAATTATAATTTGTGAGAAAAATTTGCAAAACTGTAGATATAGATTACCAAAATAATTGGAAAGCAAAATTAACATAGATATTTTATAATGAAATCGCATTAAAAAAACCCCAAAAATAATAACCAAAAAGTATTCATAAAACCACAAATGAAAGCCTGGAAAAAGACATCAACTACATGTGTCCATTCAATTCCCAAATATTGGCTTTGAGCCACTCAAAAATTATAGGCAGTCATGCCCCCTATACAACCCAAGTGTCAGTCATTTTCCTCTGGAAAATAGAAGGTAGAAGTCTAGCAGATATGGAATCCAGAGCTATTTTTTTAAATTTTTTAATTTTTTATAAACATATAATGTATTTTTATCCCCAGGGGTACATGTCTGTGAATCACCAGGTTTACACACTTCACAGCACTAACCATAGCACATACCCTCCCCAATGTCCATTACCCCATGCCCCTCTCCCAATCCTCCTCCCCACAGCAGCCCTCAGTTTGTTTTGTGAGATTAAGAGTCACTTATGGTTTGTCTCCCTCCCGATCCCATCTTGTTTCTTTTCTTCTTTTCCTACCCCCCCAACCCCCCATGTTGCATCTCCACTCCCTCATATCAGGGAGATCATATGATAGTTGTCTTTCTCCGATTGACTTATTTCACTAAGCATGATACCCTCTAGTTCCATCCACGTCATTGCAAATGGCAAGATTTCATTTCTTTTGATGGCTGCATAGTATTCCATTGTGTATATATACCACTTCTTCTTTATCCATTCATCTGTTGATGGACATCTAGGTTCTTTTAATCCAGTATCCATCTGTTGTTTTCTAACATCTTTTACTGAGATTTACCTTTTGAAAAATATTGAATAGGGGTCTTGTTTGTTCCATAGTTATTTTTCAAATCACTTACTTCTTCAAATATATTTTCACTAAAGTCCAAGTCTTTTTAATTGAGTATAAGAATCACTTACATATTGTCTTATGTACATTACTGTGATTTATATATTTTTATGATAGGACACCTGGTGTCTCAGTCTGTTAAGTCTCCAATTCTTGATTTCAGCTTAGATCATGATCTCATGGTTATTAGATCATGAGTTTGGGCCCGTTTCTGGGTATAGAGCCTGCTTAAGATTCTCTCTCTCCCTCCTTCTCTGACCCTCCCCCTCAATAAATAAATAAATAAATAAGGAAATCAATCAATCAATCAATCATTCAATCAACATTTTTATGATACCACTCTCATTTTTCCAAAATATCCAAATAAATATACCTTTTTATTATGATGAAGTGTATATTTACTTCCCTTGTATTGTTCCTTCTTTAGATATCTCTTTTATTTGATATTAATATAACCACACCAGATTTCTTAATTAGTATCTGCATAGTACATGTATTATCTTTCAAGTTGTAGAAAAACAAACAAAAAAAAATCCAAAACAAAAATTTCCTTTCTTCTTTTCCCATATTAGGAAAAATTTAGTAGATAGGCTAGGCTGATAGAGAAATCAAAGAGTTTGAATTCTAATAGAGACAAAAGATTTAAGCTGTTGGGTAAGTCATGCTTAGATAGAAAAGCCTATTGCTTGCATGACCAGATGGGAATGAAAACGATATGAAGGAGTTCGAAAAGAATGAGAGAAAAGCAAAAAGAGAAAGAGAAGGGGCAGAGAAAGCCTGTACATAATGTGCTTATTCTTTCCCCTCTTAGGGAGAGGAGTAAATATTCCCTTCCTTCTATGTGAACATGGGAAGTGAGAATGTGTTCTGACCCAACAAATGCCACCCTGTGAGATGATATCTTACCCATGGTACATCCTACAGAAGGGAAATCAGAACCTTATAGAGTCATATTGATTGTCTTAGTTATAGAACTAGTAATGAAAGAAGCTAGAGTTAGAAACCAGGATCACCTGGACAAATGCTATGCCTCATTCCGAAAGTCCACACTTCATATGTACATTAGTACACATATTCATGAAACATTTTGTGGGAGATTACTAAGTAAAAGACTAAGAATTACAGGAGAAAAGATGAAAATAATAACAGAAAACATGCCTTCCCTTATAAAACATATGATGTAGTGGAAGAATCAATTAAAGTGCTGTATGATAAAGTGTTTTGATAATCAAGTTTGGCAAGTTATACAAATACATGGGAGACTACAGAATCTTCACCTTGGAGCATCATATAAAGCTAGTGAAAGACTATGATCCCTCCATAATGAGAAAAAATTGGCAAGATGAATCAATTATGATGGAAGCAGGAGTAACAGTTTAAAAAAAAACTTGTGCAAAACATGGGGGGATAAGTAGTCATTCAGGAAATAAAATCTTTTTTTGTGTGTATATAATAGATGGCTTGTAACAAATGTAAAATATGAGGTTGTAGAGGTAAGAAGAAAGACACATTACTCAGAGCCAAAGAGGTTGTCTTAAGGATTTGGATTCATTAAAAAAGCAAAGGAGAGCCCTTGAAGATTTTTTTTTTCAGTACAGTAAAACTTAATCCAATTTATGTTTTAAAAGAATCATTCAATGTGTTAAATTGGAAAATGGAGTGGATGAAATTAAGACCCAATTATATGAAAATAATTAGGAGGAGTTAGCAGCAATGCAGAGAAGAAGTGATGATGATGGCCTAAGCTAGGAAAGTGACATTACAAACAGAAAAATGTGAATCAACTCAGAGAAAATATATGAGAAGGATGAGAGGACTTTGGCATCATTTGGATAGAAAAGAAAAGGAATTGGAAGGGAAATGTTAAGTCTTTTCTTCGGAGCAATTAATTACATGGTATTTCTATTCACTGAGAGCAAACTGATTTGGAGGGCACCGAAAAAATGAATTTTCTATATTGTACATGTTGAGTTTAAGGTATCTGTGAGCCAACCAAATGAAAATGTATGGTAGAATGATGAATAGTCAGATCCAAAGTAAACACCATATGAAAAATGATACTGATTCGGATGATGGAAGTTCAGTTCACAATTCGGGGATGAATATCAAAAAAAGGATAAGGGTAAATGAAAAAGAGATCACAAATAAAATTCAAGAGAAAACTGCTATAGTTTTCTCTACAGGTTTCTCTTCCAGTTTCTCTAAGGAAAACTGGAAGTGATGGGTTAGAAAAATAAGCAAAGACTTTTAAAAAGAAAATAAATACTTAATGATGACAGAAGTTATAGAAAAATTAAATATGACAGTGTGGAAAAAGATAATGGTAAATTTAAGAGCAGTATGGTAGATTACAGAAGACCATAAATACTTTATTGCCCCACTTGTTAGAGGTCGAGGTGAATTTTCTTTCTCCTTATTTTGGGTTGGCTTAAAGAACATACTTGACAAATATATGATAATGGGGTGACATTCTAGGACTTCCAAGGTAAGTCCATGAAAAGTTCTGTAGCTTGTACCACAGCTACCAGGATTCCTAAACCATCAGGGAAGAAGTTCAGCTATCTTTCAGGAGATATCATGTGGAGAAGTGCTAACAGTACAAAGAGAGTGAGAGGCTCTGGCTTCCGGCTTTCCTCCAAGGCACCTGGCATATGAGTAAAGACATCCTGGAAACCACCCCATGCCCAGCCTAGTTGCCAGCTAAATTCCACTGAGTTACTCACGTCAGCACCATGTGTGACAAAAGAAATGTGCCAGCTAAGCCCTGACTAAAACTATGACTCATAAAATCATAACATATAATAGAATGGTTGTTGTTTTAATTGACTAAATTTGGGTGTACTTTTTAAATGTGATAATAAATAATGTGAACATATATTGGTAGTAGAGTGATGCCTTCATGATAGTCTGTAATACTGACCATTGACTTTGGTACCTGGAGTCAGATGGAAAATATAAAGGCTTAGAGGGGACTATTAGTGATCCTAGAGAAAATGAGTCTCTTTTATGCTGTGGCAAAAATAGTACTGAAACTATAGTGTATGGTAATACACTAAATAGAAAATAGAAAATATGGCTAATTAAAACAGGTGGATTTAGCTAAATGGAATTCCAAGTTGGATGCTAAATGTGACAATGAAAACCATTTTCTTGCTTGTCATAAGGTACATATAAAAAATAATGATTTAAGAAAGAAATTTTACCATTCAAAATGAATTTAGAGAGAATCTGAAGAAGCCATAACTTGCTGAGTTAAAAAAATAAAAGAGTTTCTCATACCTAGTTCCTCCAAGCAAAAAGAAAAATAAAGTTATCACTTAAGGAATGGATTCAGGGTAAATGTTCTTTATCCAGGACAGTACCAGTAAAGCAGATAAAAGAGTAAAGATATCAAGAAATGTGACTGTAAGATCTTTTTTGTTGTTGTTGTGTAAATTTTAGAGCAACTTAATGGTAGAAGGGCATTAAGTGCATTAAGACACATATATCCTTTTACCTAGACAAAAATATCCAAGAATCTTAAAGATATAGTCTACAGCTTAGGAATGCTCAATTGTAGGTACATGAGGATATTTCTTTCAAAGAAGAAACAATGGGGATTTGTATAATAAAGCAAATTATAATTTGATACATAAGAAAATATTGAAAGACAAAGGAAAAAAAAGCAAAGTGAAAATAAAAAAGGGAATCTGGACTCTCAAACTTCTATAGGCAGAACACCGGCTGAGAAGTCTACTCAGTCACAAACACCAAGGAATAATTTATTATTTAAAGGAAAATGGGACCAGAATGTAGAGCCAAGAGTGGCAGAAAATCATTTCCAGTGAGCAAAACTTGGCCTTAAAGAAGAAACTGGTGAAAAGATAGCTTTTATAGAAGGTTTTCTATCCAGAGTACCATTTCCTTTGTAACCCATTCTTTACCTGACTTCTAGAACAACATATTTTCTGGATGTTTTTCTTAATTCATTTTTTGATTGTTCTCAGCCTTCTTTGATCTAGCAAAACTTGTATCTCTCAAACTTCATAATATTTAATTACACCAGGTTTGATAATTTCATCTATTCTCCTGGCTTCACATATTGCCAGAATACTGATAAATACCAAGTTAAAAAAAATCTCTCTTAAATTCTCAATTCCTTTAGCCAAATATTTATATGATGTCTACCATTCGATGTCTAATAGATTTTTTCAAACACACCATAACTAAAATTTAACTCCTATTCCCTCTCAAACCTCTTCCCACAAAATTTTCCAACTTATTTGATGGCAGCATCAATCTTCCAGTTGCTCAATATAATTTCCTGAAATGATTTTTTACTGTTATTTTTCTCTCTCATCCACATTCAAACTATCAAAAAATTTATCTCCTTCATCTTTAAAGTATATCCAAAAATAAAATGAGATAAAATATGCCCATCTCTGCCTCCACTGGATTCTTCTACTGTCAATTAAGTTGTACTCAAAATACATTTCCCAGAATGCTCTTCCTCTAAGATTCAGGGTTACATTAACCTTGAAGAAGTTCTTATGTAAGATTTTAATGCAAAAGTGAAGCAATGGTCATTGCTTTCTGAGGACATGGCAATTAATTGTGGTGACAGAAAAAAGCACAGAAGCTGGAAGGTTCAGCTTTTCTACTGATACTGCTGTATCTACTTCTTTTAAGTTTTTGACACTGTGCATCCCAAGCCCATCATCAGACACTTGGTTGTGGACCCTCAAGTATCTGTCATGGACTACTCTATCCATTATCACTTCCTGGCCCCAGTAGAGCTGTTTTTTGCTTCCCAAACTAACTTCTTAGTGACTCCTCCGGATCCTCCAACTTTCCTTTAGAATTTTAACTTCCTGATTTTCTCCAACAATTATTTAAGGCCTAATATACATAGTATGAAAATGGGCTATATATATTACATATGATATATCATATGTTATATATGTGGTATTCTGTATTATATTATATGTGATATTCTGTGTTATATACTAGTTCTGTTTCCCCGGAGAACCCTACCTGGATTTTGGTACCAAGAACGTTTCTAGAGGAAGAGATTTTTAAAGAGCTTTATTGAGGTAGAAATTGATATACAAATGCTGAATATATTTAATGTATACTATTTTATGAGTTTTGACTTATGTATGCAGATGTACTAGGCAGCCATCAGTTGTAAAGTTTTCCTTGTGTAAAGAAATCAAATTTTAAGGATGAATTTTCAAAATCAGATATAAGGTTTCTGGAATTGGCTCTCTATTATGAATATATTTTGCAAAATAATGATTCTGTTTCCAGTAGTAAAGAGAACAGTGTTAATTCATTCCAAGATCTGGTAATATAGATATGCAAAATATCATTCTATATTATATGTAATATATTTATATATACTCATATATTATATATAGGATATATTCTGATATGTAATATAATTCATACAAGGAATTGATTCATGTGATCATGGAGACAGACATATCCAAAGATGTATGTACAAAGAGATATGTACTTGGCAAGCTTAGAGTTCCACGAGCATTGATGTGAATTTCCATTATGAGTCCAAAGACCTGCTACCAGGGGAACTGATGGTATAAATTCCATTGCAAGAGCTGGCAGGCTGGAGACCCAAGAGCTGTTGTTTCAGTGTGTTCTGAAGGCTGGAAAAGACAGTGTCCCAGCTCTTTAAGTGAGACAGAAAAAGTTCTTTCTTACTCAGCCTTTTTGTTCTATTCAGTTCTTCATTTGTTTGGATGAGACACATCCACATTATGAGGACAATTTATTTTACTCAGTCTACTGATTCAAATGTTAATCTCATCCAGAAACACCCTCGCAGACACACCCAGAATAGTGTATGAACAAATGTCTGGGGACCGCACATTCCAGTCAAAATAACACAGAAAATTAACCATCACATATGGAAAAGCAGACGATCCAGAATAGTAATATGATAATAAAGAAAAAAAACAAAGCCAGAGGACTGATACTACCTGACACCCATACTTGTATAGAAATATTATAATTGAGACATTGTGCTATCAGTGAAAGAATGCATGAACAGATCATGAGACAGTTTGGGAGCCCAGAAATATAGCCACACGGATATAGTCAACTTATCTTTCACAAAGGAACAAAGGAAATTCAAGTGAGAAAGAGTAGTCTTTTCGACAAAATAGTACTGGAACAACTGGCTCTCCATGAGAAAAAAATTGAACATAGGTACTGATGGTACACCGTTCACAAAAATTAACTCTAATGTATCATAATTTTAAATGCAAAAGCCAAATGTATTAAAACTTCCAGAAGATAATATAGGAGAAAATCCAGGTGAACTTAGGTTTGGCAATGAGCTTTAGATATATCACCAGAAGAAAGATCCAGGAAAGAAAAAAAAATAACAAATTGGACTACATTAAAATAAAAACTTCTGCTTTGAAAGACATTTTTAAAAGAATGAAAGGTTGGGAGAAAATATTTGTCAAGCATATATCTGACACAGGGTTTCTGTCTTTTTTCCTCCTCGTGATAAGAACTCTTAGAATTTACTCTTTTAACAACTTTTCTACATACCATACAGCAGTTTTAGCTGCAATCATAATGTTGTATATTATATCCCTGGTACTTATCTTATAACTGGAAGTTTGTACATTTTGACCGCCTTACAATTTTCCCTTCTCCCACCCTCCACCTCTGGTAAACCATGAGTCTGATCTTTTTTTCTGTGAGTTCAGTTTTGTTTTATTTTGTTTTGTTTTTAGATTTCACAAGTGAGTAAGATGATACAGTATTTGTCTTTCTCTGTCTGACTTATTTCACTTAGCATAATGCTATGGTCCATCCACATTGTTGTAAATGGTAGAATTTCCTTGTTTTTGTTTTGTTTTGTTTTTTTGTTTTGGTTTGGTTTTTTGTTTTTTTAATGAATAAATAGTATTCCATTGTGTGTGTGTGTCAAACTTTTTGTGCATCAAAAAAAATTTTTTTTAAGATTTTACCTATTTATTTGGGAGACAGAAAGAGAGAAAGAATATGAGCAGAGGGGAGGGGTAGAAGGCGAGGGAGAAGCAGACTTTCTGCTGAGCAGGGAGCCCTATATGGGGCCCAATCCCAGGACCCTGATATTATAACTTGAACTGAAGGCAGATTCTTAACTGATTGAGCTGCCCAGGCCCCCAGTATCACAATTCTTTATCCATGCATCCATCCATAGAAATTTAGATTGTTTACATATATTGGTTATTGTAAATAATGCTGCTATAAAGATGCTGGTACAGATACCTTCTCAAGTTAGTTTTTTTTGGGGGGGGTTGTTTGTTTGTTTGTTTGTTTTGGTCTTGTTTTGTTTTTTGCCTTTAGGTAAATTCCCAGAAATGGAATTCTGGGTCATATGATAGTTCAAGTTTTAATTTTTTGAGGATCCTCCATACTGTTTTCTATAGTGGTTGTACCAATTTACAATTTCACCAACAGTACGCAAGGGTGCCCTTTTCCCCACATCTACACTGACATTTGTTATCTCTTGTCTTTTTTGTGATGGCCATTTTAACAGGCATTTGGTGTTATCTCATTGTAGTTTTAATTTGCATTTCCCTACTGACTAGTGATACTGAGCATCTTTGTATGTACCTTGTTGGCCCTTAGAGAAAAAGTCTATTCAAGCAGGACATGTATCAATGTACAAGATTTCACAAAATTCAACAATAGGAAAATAACCAATTTAAAATTGGACAAAAGATCTGAACAGACATTTCACCAAAGAGGATGTGCAGATGGCAAATAAGCACAAAAGATGTTCAATATCACTAGGGAATTGCAAATTAAAACAGCAGTGAGATATAACTACATACCCAGTAGAATGGCTAAAATCCAAAACATTGGAAGTAACAAATGTTCAGGGTGCAAAGCAACAGGAACTCTGCATTCGTTACTTGTGAGAAAGCAAAATGGTACAGGCACTTTGGAAGACTTTGACAGTGCATTACAAAGCTTAATATAGTCTTAACATTCAAACCAGAAATCACACTCCTAGATTATTTAGCCAAGTGAACTGATTATTTAACGAAGTGAATGACACATAAGCCTGCACACAAATATTTGTAGCAGCTTTGCACATAATTTTAAAAAATAAAGAATGCAACCAAGGTGTTTTTTTTTTCAATTGATTAATGAATATTTTTGAGTGAAAGGAGACAGTCTGAAATAACTACATATTCTTTTATCCCAATTATACGCTTTGGAAAAGACAGATCTGCAGCAAGTAAAAAGATCAGTGGTGGCCTGGAGTTGGGGTGAGAAAGGATAAGTAGGTGGAAGGTGAATAAGTAAGAGCACAGAGAACTTTTAGAGCAGTAAAACAGTAGTATAATATTGTTACAGTGAATTCATGTCAGACATTTGTTAAAACCTATACAACTTCACAACACAGGGTGAATCTTAGTATGGACGCTAGCTAATACTTATATATCTGTATTGGTTTATCAATGCAAAAAAATGAACCACGGTAATGCCAGATGTTAATACGATGAAAATAAGGGAAACTGAGTGGAGGGGATAGGAGATAAAAGGAGATAGGAGATATTCTCTGTACTATTTGCTCAATCTTTTCTAAACTTAAAATTGCTTTAAAATTAGTTAGTGTTGGGGGTGCCTAATAGCAGTCTTGTTTCCTTCTCAGAAAACATGTTTGTAGCTGCTTTTACTATATTTGTGGGACTGATATCACCTTCTTTATCTGGTAAATAAAATTTCCATTTATATCATCTATTGTACCTAAAAGAAAACATGAAATTTGGGGTGCCTGGTGGCTCATTGAGTTAAGCCTTTGCCTTCAGCTCAGGTCATGATCTCATGGTCCTGGGATCTAGCCCAGCATCAGCTCTCTGCTCAGCAAGGAGACTGTTTTCCCCTCTCTCTCTGCCTGCTGCTCTGCCTACTTGTGATCTCTCTCTCTCTGTCAGATAAATAAAATCTTTTAAAAAAATGAAAAAGAAAAAATGAAATTTGTAAATGACATATTCATTGTATACATTTTTATATGATCAATTTCAGTCAAATATGTAGGTAATAGTGTTAATAAGATTTATATAAGTCAACTATTATAGTGCATACTTAATCTTTAGGTGGGCAAATATTGATTACGTAATAAATGTGTATAACTAAAACTGGTATATTTTGAAAATTCAGTCTCTAGTTAACATCATAAATTTTATTTTGGTGTAAGATTTTGGTGTAATTAGAAAACAGTTAATCTGAGGAAATAAACAAGAAAGAGTTTATGGGTTAAAATTTGAAAGAAAAAAATAATAAAACAATGGGAGGATTTCCCTACCATGTAATAAGCATATGCTGAAAGGCAATTTTGATGTTTCTTTTGTATTCATATTGGAAAAAAGGAAAAAATTAATTCCATATTTTTAGTTGACAAATCTTTAATTGTAAGCCAAAAAGTTATACTGCCTACATACTTTGTTTGCCTCTGAATCAAGTTTCCCCTCATTAAAACATGTTCTTAAATAACATTTGATTGAGAAACTTATATTATACATATTTAGATTGGAACATTGTGAAAACAACATTTTAATTCTACCTCTAGAAATTTCAAGTTTAAATGCATGGAAAAGAATTTTCAAAAATTTGAATAGTAATTATGAACCATTTGGTGATATTTGAGAAAAGCCGTATTCAGTAGTGCAACTTTTGAGGAAATAATGTTTCCTTCAACATCTTCTATTTCTTAGAGATGAATTCCCTGGGGAAACCTTGCTAATATAATTAGCAGATAGTTGATGATAAAGCAATTACATTAAAGGTCATTTGCCTTACCTCTGAACAAAAAATTACCATCCATGTTAGTCTATTAGTTGCTGGAATAATTTGTTTACAAATGTTTCTGTTCATGCTGAAAATCAGCCCAAGTCTCATTGTAGAATGCCCTGGTTGAACCTGGTGTACACAAATTGTAACACCTAGTGCTATGGTTGCACTTTAAACTGATATGTTGTCACTTCAAATTACTTTGCATTGGCATCTGTGGTTATTTAGAATTACAAGTTAATTTGGATGACTTCCAGAACAAATAAATAAGTGCAAAACTGTCTCAATGCATTTATTGTGCTTGAATGATTGAAGGACTTTTTTTTTTGTAGCTTTAATGTTCCAGAATAATTTTATCTAACAGCAGGAGGTGGCTAGACTTCCAAACAAACTGTTCTTTTATTGTAAATTATATGACATCTACTCGAAAAAGGATATTTAATTTTAATTACAGTAATAATAAATAGAACATGACTAAAGCATCTTTCAAGAAGTTCTATTCATAACATAATCACAATAATAACTATAATAGCAAAATATAAGTGGCAATATTGATAGGAAAACTTAATATAATAAATAGAAAAATTAAGGATTTTGCATTACTCATAATAAAAAAATTAACAGGATATGGGCTATTCAAAAATACTGAACAAAAGTAATGTGATCCTAAAACAGTAATCTTATTTTGGAAATAAACAGTATTTCCTAGGAGAATTTACTAATCTGATGCTATTTAAGAAACCATGACAAAATGAATAATCTCCACTATGTCTGTGGCCATATCAATGTTCTGCAATCTATTACTATGAGTCACCCCTAGTTCTACATCCATATCTTAAAGTGGTTCCTGCAGCTATGCAACGTTGATGCTGTAACATAATATTGGCTTGTTCCTGAGGAACATCTTTTCTCCATCTGCATATTCATGCAGGGAAATCTCATCAAGTTCCATGTTTTAATCGACATGCAGGAATTTATATCTCCTGCCCTGGTCTCCTAGTTAACATATAAAACCTCCTAAATTCAAATACTGTGATGGTTAATTTTATATATCAACTTTGCTAAACTATGGTTCCTAGTTATTTGGTCAAACGTCAATCTAGATATTGCTGTGAAGATATTTTTTAGATGTGATTAACATTTAAATCAGGAGACTTCAAGTAAAGATTGGCCTTCATAATGGAAATATGAATCTCATCTAATGAGCTGAAGGCCTTAAAACAAAAGCTGAGATTTTCAAAAGAAGCAATTTTGTCTCAACACTGAACATAGAGACCATAACTGTTTCCAGCCTGCAAGTTTCAGACTCAAGACTGAAACATCAACTTTTCTCCGAATTTCTAAGCAGCCAAACTGGTCAACGTATTTACAACTTGCCAGTCTCCATGCAATTCCTGAAACGCATATTTTCTGTCTCTCTATGTCTCTCTGTCTCCAAATATATATATTTGCATGAATAATATATTTATATCTACATGTATATGAACATTAAAATAACAATACATTTACTGTAGATAATTATACATGACTATTTGCCAATAAACGAATGAAATTGAACCATCCTTAGAAAATAATAGAAGTAGAAAGAAAAGTGATAGTTGAAACATTTAATAACCAGTATTACAATGGTAAAAATAAATCAGAAAGGACGTCAAGTTGTTAAAAAGATAAATGAAGGTATCCTAGTGTTAAAGTGCACTAGTCATTATCAGCCTTGTTTTAAACCTTTAATTAAATTGATTTCGTAATACAAATTATTTCAGAACGTAACCATCTAACTGAAAATTTTCTGTTTTAATATTCATGGAAAAATTAACTCAAATATGAAGTAAACTTCTAGAGTATAGTAAAAGAAAAAAAATTATAGACCAGCATCATTCCTAAATTTGTTATTTTTTAAAATTGTTCACACATAAAATCCAGTAATATTTTTAAAATTATAATAAATATTGGCAATGTGACTTCATCCCAGGAATTCAAAAATTTGTAATATTATAAAACTAACTAATTTAGTTAACTAAATTAGCAGAGTTAAGCAGAACAATCCAGAAGGTATGTTCTATAATCCCTTCTACACAAGAAGAGCATAGATTTCTTTATTTTGTTTAAGTAATTTTGCTTAAATAATGTATAATTATTTACAAATATGCCTGGCACACAGTAGGTCCTCGGTAACATTTTTAAAATGAAAGCTGCAGGAAAAAAATACTTCAAAATAGAACTTCCACTAGTTATTAAAGAGAAAAAATAAATAAATAAACTCTTACCAAACTCGGAATAAGAAGGAACTTCCTTAATATGTTAGAGTAACTTAAGGGGCACCTGGGTAACTCAGTCATTAAGCGTCTACCTTCAACTCAGGTCATGATCCCAGCCAGGCTCCTAGGATCCAGCCCAGCACTGGGCTGCCTGCTCAGCTGGGGACCTGCTTCTCCCTCTCCCGACTCCTCCTGCTTGTGTTTCTTCTCTTGCTGTCTCTTTCTCTCTCTCACTCTCTATCAAGTAAATAAATAAAATCTTTTAAAAAATCATTTTATTAATAAGTGGGGAAAGAGAAATATGACTTTATATAATACTTCTACAATTGCATAAAACTACAAAGTGTCCAATGATAAATGGCAATTTGAAATTATTTGATATTTTACACATAAAATTATAAAAGTTTATTGAAAGGTTAAAAAATTCTAAGTAAATGAAGGTTATATTATGTTCTTTGATTTTAATACGTAATAACATAAAGATATCTATCTTCTAGTATTTCACCTTATTATTTAATGAAATTCCACTCAAAACCAACACATCATTTTTAAGAATTTTTGCAACCTGATTTAAAAATGTATATGTAAGACAAACAGTCCCAGAATAACAAGGTAGTTCTGAAGAAAAATAACTTGGTGAAGATGCTTGTCTCTGTTAAAAATACATGTATAAATTATATAGGAATTGAGGTAATGCAGTATATGATCAAGAGTAGAAAAATTCATGTATAAAATAGACCAATGCTCATATGAAACTTCGGTATGGCAGGGATGCTCTGTCACATTGTGGGTAAAATGAAGGGCTAGTCAACAGTGTAGCCAGAAAAATGGACCAAAACTTTCAAAAAAAAATTTGGATCCTCAACTTCCTATAAACAATTTTGACTCCAGATGAGTTAAGAATATAATGTCTAAAATCCCCAACAAATAGATGAAGAAAAGTCATGTACCTGATTGAAATAAGGGACAAAAAACATCATCAGACAATTCACAAAAGAAGGAAACATACCCAAAGAAATTTTGAGAACTATTAATGATTAATAGAATGCAAGTTACAGTGCAATTAAGTGATATCTTAATGTACATTCAATTGGCAAAAATTGTTAAGGCCTACCATGGCCAAGTGTTGGGAAAGATGTAAACCTATACCATCTGTCAGGCAGTGTTGGTTAAAGTTTAAATTCATACAAGTGCATTAGAAAACAAGTGCATTAGAAAACTTGTTTACATCAGAAAAGATTTTTCCATAACAACTATATTCTCCCAAGTTTTTCACGCCAAAATATTTGGAATCCACCTGTCACCCTCTTGTTCTCAGGAGTATGGTGACCAACCACTCAGTTTTCTCAGGACTGAGAGGAGTCCCAAGTTACAAAGTAATACTTTCCACGTTATAATTGGAAAAAAATCTAAGGTAAATCCAGAGGTTAGTCACCTGAAGTCACACCCAATTTATCCAAAAATGCAGTTTGCTTCAACTTCAAAATATGTTCAGATGGTACTCTCGATACCATCTCTATCATGACCAGTCTGCTCAGACTCCCAGTGTCTGTCATCTTTTCAAGGTAAGAAGATAGTCTCCAAAGACACACTGATTTGAAGCCCAGTTTTATCCATCACTCTTATTACTAACGGAGCTAGCTGACTGCCAAATGCAGATGCAGGGTTTACACATATTAAAAAAATGTAGACCTCAGAGATGCAATTAGTTCCAGCTAGTCACTACTGGAGTCCAACTCCATCTCAGATTCTTCCATAATTCCTGTCATTACTGAACACATTGCAGTGAGAATAAAGAAAACAGAATCTCAGAAGTTCCCGGTAGTGGAAACAAAGCCAAGTCGGCCTTTGCTACTTGACTTAGGTCATATCTTGTCTCTTGCCCATATCAGAGATTAACAATAAGGTATGAATGTGACAGTCAGAGGCCAAATTTAAATGTTTACAGCTCACTTCCTTCACTCAATGAATTTCAGTAATTTGATTACAGGTGAGTAAACAGAACCCAGAAACTGTTGGCAAAATTTTTCCCATTAAATACTTAAGTTACTAAATTAAAAAAAAAAAAAGGAAATTGCTGAAAACAGACAGGTTTTGACTTTCAAATAGCCAACTGTACTCTATTATTTAGTTTGCTAAATCTCCTGTTTATATGGTTCAAAGTCGATGTGATGCCCTAATTTCATTTTAAGAAAACTGATGTTATTTCTACTATCTTTTACCCAGGGGGGAAAAATGAAAAAACTAGGATTTTTAAAAATAACTTCAAACACAGTTTACTTTAAATGCTATAAATAACTTAATCTATTTGATTCATAATGATCTGTAAACTTTAGGCATTAAATATATATGAAACAAAAATAGTAACATGTTTTATTTGTATCATTTGAATTTATGTATGAAAGTTCCCTCCAGATGCAAAGCCAAAAATAGAGTATTTTTCCCTCCGTGATTCTTAAAGATATGAGAGATAACACTGTATATGAGATACAGTGTGTTATTTTATACAGGTCATATCTGGAATCTATCAGTTGGTCAGGTGTTAGTACAAGGAAAATCTCTTGAACTGCAAGGGATTTTTATGATTCCTTCAGAAGAAAACCATGAATCTATTCAGTGCCTTTTATTCTAAGGTTTTAAAAAATGCTTTCTGACAAGTATGATTCTTGGCCTTTTTTTACTAATATTTTAGTGGTTTGTGTAAGATAATAGTTCTTCAAAATCAGTGACCCAGTAACAATTTGTGATCTCCTATTACTGAGATCCACTTGCATTAAAAAAAAATAGGCTTACTAATTTTATTTTGTTCAGGGCTCTCTGGAAAGACACAACTGTCTTTGGTAGCATAGGTGTGTCACCTTGACAAAACATTCAAAACTACAAAGAAACCCCCAAATGACTTTGTGGAAAACACTATATAAAAACATTGGTATTCAGTGATTTCTTTCGTAAGACAAACACATTAATCATACCTTTCAAGGTAATATACTGGTTTAAATACTGAGCAAAAAACCACAAAAAACAAAAAACTATTTGGCGTGCTTTCTTTTGACCAAAAGGTATTTCTTTTTTGAGCAAAAAGGCAATGTAAGGTCTATAGTTTACATTCCCATCTATATATTCCTTGAGAAATGACAAACATAAAACAAAGGCAAAATTAATTAGTGCTAGAAAGAAGGAAGGATGCCATCCTTGAGAAACAGCCAGCTAAGGATGCTAGGTATAATGTATACTGAACTGGATATGTTAGAAAAGACAAATGGGGCATCTTAAAATTCTGACTCTCATTAAATAGCAGAGTAGGTGTGTGGAAAAGATCTTATCAAGGTCTCATTAATATTGCCAAACTTGGAATGAGGGCAGATGGAGTACAGGCAAATAGCACAAGAATATATTCTCATAATGAGATGGGTCCTTCCTTCCTTCCTTCCTTCTTGAGAGGGTGGTCACAACAAGCAGAAAGGCAATGCTATTGAGATTCCTCATGAATAAGTTAGCAACAGTAACAATTAACAAGACTTACAAAAACACATTACAAATTTTAAAGAGGAAATAATACAGAATTATCAGAGGAAATAGATTTATTTTAGGTTAAATTACTAAAAGAAACTATAATCAACTTTCCCCAAATATTCCTGGGGGGGGGGGGGAAATTCAAGCAAGCAATAATGAAGAAAGAAAAATTTATTGACAGTAAAGATAATGTGAAGATGGTCTATTAAATGAAATAATTAAAAGTAGATTGCCCATTATTGAAAACTGATTTATTAAAGATCTAAACTTAAAGTGGTTCTCAAGTAAACATTTAACATACTGTTTAACTATGAAATAACAGAGATAATTCTGTAGGAGTCAGCAATAAGATATTATATTTATCCCGATCTCAATTTTTAGTATGTATTTAAAAAAAAATCCTGACCAACGAAATGGCATAAAAATAAATTGAAGGAAAACTTTAAGAAAAACATAGATATTATTATTATTGTCTGGACATGAAATTACTGTCTTCCTTGAAAACACAAGAGGTTAACTCATGGAAGTAAGAAGTTCCATAAGTTGTATGATAATGAATGCATATATGAGTAGAGACATGCATGCATACAAATATATAGGTAGTATTTACATACTTGAAATGTATTATATGTTTTCAATCAATGAAATATCAATAAAGATATAAAAATTAATAATGGATTTATTCACAAGATCTGTATAAAAAAACAAAAAAAATCATGTGACATGGAAAAGGAAGTTTATGTATTAGAACACTAAATCTTAGTTGGTAGATCAAAATTTTCTCAAAATTGGTTCACAAAGGAAATGAATTAATTACAAAAATGTTAGCATTTTAATTAATTGTGAAAGTAAGTATGGTTGCCTATTTGGAATGATAACATTTTTTTTTTTAGATTTTTAAACTGTCCTCATTTCTCCATATATTTTATATGTATTGACTACAATGAAAACATAAAATTGGTGAATGACTAGAAAAAGCTATTAGTTATCATCTCTTTAACTTGGAAGACTTTTAAGAAAACAAAGGTGAAAATCATTCATTATGCTAAGTTTACATACTTTACTTATTAATGACTTTGAAAGTTTCAACTAATTATTAATAGTTTTTTCTTCTTTCATGAATTATCTTTCCATGCCCTTTGCCTATTTTCCTATTTAGAACTTCATTTCAACTTTTCTAATTGATCCATAAGATCTTTTTAACAGCAAACATTAGCTTTCATTTTTTCATACATTTTTAAAATGTAATTTGCATTATAATCCATCTCCATTTTCCTTTTTTTAAAAATTTCCTTACATTGCTTTTATATTTACAATCTCCTCTAAGTCTTAGTGCTAGAAATATCATGTGGTTGAGAAAATCCCATTCAGTAGACCAGGTAGAGCATCACTGATTAGGAAACATGTAGCAATAGGAGTAGTAGCAGATGTGAGGTGCTCCCTTTTTTTTTTTTTTTTTTTCCCCTTCTCTCATCTCTTGGGCAGTGCACAGCATTCTAGCAGAGCTGGATGTCACCCCTGGCCAGAAAGAAAGCTGTGAGGAATTATAAATACATTACTAGGAAGGAAAGGTCTCTCTGATGGCTCAGAGACTAGGATACAGCAGCAATATCATATGGCAAAGCTTGTCTTTAGGACAAGATTAAGTATTTAGGACATCAGTAGAAGACAACCAATATGGCATGATTCTTGGCATGAGTGTTGCCAGTCCATCACGGTTGGGTGATTTGGTGAGAAGCAGCATGATTTGCCACATCACTATTCATGATTAAGGAAGCACCAACCTCTTTTCTGCATGTTTGTGGGGCGGGATTCCAAACTTGCAGAAATCTGCATTTCAGTGATAAACATACTGGGTCATAGCCAGTTTCCTTTGAGCTTTCCTTTTTCTGAGATGTAAGTCTGTATGGGGTCAGTTTAACACAAATAAAACTTGACCTCTTAATCCACTTCCAAGAACCCAAAGGGGAACATTTAAGCATAACAATCCAATAATAATTCTTACCATTCCACATTATAAATTTTGTGAGACTTGTCACTGATAACATGATAGAGGAAGTTTAATGTCATTGCTTCATAAGTTGTAAACTTAGTCTGAACTGCCTTGCAAAAAATTCCTTTCTCTTTATGTTTTCATTTGGGTGGGCCACAATAAAGATTCTTATATGAGTTAAGATGGCAGAAATGAATCAACATCCATATTGGTTTTAATACTCACTGGTCACGACAAGATCATCAGGAGCTGATTTATGCATATGCCAACTGTCCATCACTCATAAATTGAGAGCTATTCCTGGCGACAAATTTTCCTGTAGCTCTGGCCTATACTTCGCTTGGGCTAAGTTTATTGCACCACCAGAGTAAACCATCAATATGCACAGAATGATGTGCCATTCAAATATTAGCACCACCATCACAACCCCTAGCTCCTGGATTACTGGCATACAACCATCAGAAAACAGAGAACACTGTGTGGGATGGTTGTACTCAACAGTAGGCAAGTCAGCTTGCCAGGGAATGGTGAATATTAGGCTGATAGAATTTGTCTATGATTCACTTACTTTGGGGCTGTACTGATCTTTCACTCTGTGGAAATGAAGTGCTATGGGATTGCAAACACATTTTTGGGTTACTTGAAAACCAAAATAATAATAATTATTATTATTATCTCAAGGGTGAATGCTCTGTAGATATCCCAATACCAAATAAGAATTCCAATATTTACACAGCTGTGTGTAAAGGCATATCTGCAGTTGGAAAGCAAGTGCTGCAGACTCAATAAGTATATATTCATTCTCAGACTGGCTACTTGACTCTCTTAATCTCACAGGAGATGGATAAAATTGTTAAGGCCTTCCTTAGCACTTGACTCAATACTCTGTATTCTTCTCCATTTTCCCCACTGTCATATGCGTGCAAGCCTTCAATGATCACAAAGGGAGCTCCACATACATCTGTGCTTTTTTTCAATCAGTACTTCTCATTCAACATTCTATGTTGCTGATTCAACATTCTATGTTGCCCCTTCCTAAGCAACTTATTCCAAGGTCATTAATAACAATGACCAAACTCCATCCAAGGCAAACTTAATCCTTCTATCTCCTATTCCTAGAAGTTTTGCTGAGATAGTATTCACAGTCAGTGAGCAGCAATCTATATGGCTGGCCATGTTGCCCCAAGTAGACTTATATACTTCCAAAGTGAATCGTCGATCTCTAATCTCTTGACTGACTTCTAAAAACTATCATGACTGGTCAGCCAGATACCTATCCCACTGCACCAAAATTGCTGTATTATTAAGATAAATGGCTAGATAACACAAAGAGTAGATTAGCATGACAAACAACATGCATCATGGAAGCGTAAATAGAAAAACAGTAGCAGATATGTGAGTACCTTACTTCTCTACCAATACTAGGGCCTACATATGCCCTGAAACTCAGGCCCCATGACTCTGATGTTTAGGCTTTAGGACTCTTAAGCTACATGACTAAATAGTGTTCCCTATCCTAGAGTAATGGGGATAGAGATAAAATAGTAGTATGAAGTGACGGAAACTTAGTTCCAGTCTATGTTGCCAGTCCCTTATATACAGATTTCATTTTGGGTGGGGAGTGGGATGGGGAAATTGGGTAGGGTAGACTAGTTTCTTCCCTGGCTCTGGTATGAATATGTTTTGTGACCAAATGATTCACCCTTTAATTCTTCCTTAAAAATGATTACAGATATCATAAAATATCTACTAAAGGACTTCAATCAAATGACCCCATATGCTCTCCCCATTGCTGCATAAATATTTAAATGTATGAATCTTTTTTTAAAGTAAAATATGTTAACTATTTTTGCTTAAATAGAGTTTAAAATTTATACTTTAGTTGATATACTGGTCCTTTCGGGTTTCATTTCTTCAAAGACATTTCAAAACACCCAAGATATAGTGGTAAGTAGTAAGATATATCTCATCATCCACAATAAGAATATAGAGAAAATAGGTATGTATACTTTATAAATAAAGGTAAAGCATTTAAGTGTTCCCCAACTGATCTCTTAGAGTTTTAATTCAACATTTACTGAAAAGCCTAGCCATGAAAGAATCTCACTGATACAAATCACGTGATTTTTTTTTTTTTTTTTCCCTGCTTACTCTTCTTTTTCCTCCACCTCTCCATGCCTGAACATCATACTGATGGGGTATGGGACTACCTTCCACCTGAATGTGCCACTTTGATATGTGGATTATTTGGAGCTGAAGGCTCAAGAGCAATTTTGTCCTCCCTTAACCACAGAGAAGAATCTATATTGGGGGTATTTCCCAGAATAAGGATTGATAATAGAGAAAATTTTATCTGAGTGACACATTTGCATGATAGGGCAAATACCTAATTAACAAATATCTGCTTTTCATATTGACCTATGAAGTACATTTCTTTTCCCTGAAGTTCCAGACCTCCACCCTCTTCTTCTTAGTTGAGAATAACATATATACATCATTTTGCCTGTGTTTGGAATTTCCATGTCTATGTGGATTCCCCATAAGTACACCTATTAAATTTGACTTCCTCCTGTTTGTCTCTTGTCTATTTGATTCTGAGTTCAGCTAGAAGAAACTTTAAGGCGACAGGAATTCTTGATCCTTGACAATTCTCATTGTCTTTGTTCTGATTCTTCACTGCTACCACTTTAAACCAACTGCTCCTCAAACTCAACTCTAATTATTAAATTAACAGTAAATTTTTGTCTATTATGTAGAGGAAGGCATATATAAAGGGAAAAGAAAACAGATGTTTTCCTTGGATAAAGAATCTTAGAGACCACATTTGAGATATTTTGTCAACCAAACTCTATAAACGTGTTGACCAGTTAAAATCCATTTTAGGCATTGTAGGGGAGGAAAAATAATTTTCTCTCTACTATTGTAGATCCTTGGCTGAGACCTCCTATAATAAAAGACAGATTAACAAGAGAAAAAGCAAAGAGAAGTTTGTCAATATGTATGTCTCCTGTATACACAGGAGGTACCCAGAAAAGCTAAGCAACTCCACAAATTGACCCCTATGAATCAGGTCTCTTACAAAAGGGTGCTTATACTTGGTATTCAGTTTCTCTTGTTTTGTTATTTTCAAAAATAACCAGCACAAGATAATCTGTATGCCAAAGAAACATTTTTTAAGGTAACAATTTCTGTTCCTCTTCAGCACAATATGCTAACATTCATGTAAACAGATATAGACTTTTGTATTGTACGCAGGAAATCAAGTAGGAAAGTAAGAAATCAATCAGTGATATTATTAAGTGTATATTCCACAGAGTTTGGGGTCCATTTCATATTTAAATACTTAAAGAATTATTTCTATTTTGAATCAACAGCAATTAATATGTATGATCCTAGACTAGAGAAAAATGACTGAAATGTTATTTTTTGTTTCCTGGTTAAAAAAAAAGACTATCAATAATGGTAATTGAATTCCTTTACAATAAGTCAGGGAAAAAGTGTCAAAAACAAACCACAACAGACCAATCTACATATTTACATTTACTTTGACAGAGACGATATATAATAAAAATCTATTACTTTTGATAAAAGAGTTAATTATATAAAAGACAAGAGAAGCTAAATGTTTTGGGAATGCAAATAGCTAAATTCCTGGGAAAGTAAAATAAGAATCGCTTTTTATCTTTTAAAGGAAAAAAAAATTGGTTTGCTATTAAAAGACCATTACTACAAATTAGACTTCCTAGCAGAGAATTGTTTTTAAACCTTAACATGTATAATTTGTATGTAAATACATTTGACGTTTTAATAGCATGTAGATCTTAAAAGTATTCACAAGTGAAATATAGTTTCCTTTGTGGCTATATATCTTCCTCAATATATCTAATTTTATGAGTTTTATGAGACAGAACTTTGCATACTGTGTTACCAAATGAGAATAGAATAGGCATATATAACAATAATTTCAAAAAGAACAAATTTTTTTAAAAATATTCTCCTACTTCCAAAAGAAACAAGTTAACATTAATATCAACTTATAAAGAAGCAGGAACATTTTGTTTTACAAGTTTTTGGAACCTTTTTTCTAGAACCTGACACCTTGGTTTATGGTTCATGGACCAGCAGTTTGGGCCAGTCCTGAGGGCAGGTAAGAATTGCAGAGCCTAAAGGCACACTCCAGACTTATTGAATCAGCATCTGCAAGTGATAACATATGTATATTATGGTTCAGAAGCATCTTTCTAGAGAATTCTAACATATTTAAACCTTTATTTCTTGTTTCATCAATTTTGGTCCGAATCTCAACTCCATCATACTTGAGGATGAGGAGATAGTTGATACAAACCTCTTTCCTCTAACCAACTTTTTTATTTTTGGTTTCTTGGTCAAGGTAAAAAATAATCCAATGGGTAGTCTTCTATAATTAATCCTGGGTTAACTGAAAAGCCTAAAAGTGGAAAAATTTACACCATGATGCTCCTGGAGGGATACAGAATAGATCCTGACTACGAAAAATAGCAGAATGTAGTTTCTGGGAATTTTATTTGCATGAGTTCTTTTTTTAGGTTTAAGCCAGTTTGACTCTTGCTTCCTGTGAATTAAAACTAAGGAGACCATAGAATTTATCATTCAAATTGGTAGATTTTTTGAGAGTGAAAATGTTGGAGCATTGACTATCTGAGACACCTGGGACAACAATGTAAACCACGAATGTCCTGGACAGACTGAGACATATGGTCATCTTTCATTTAGTTGAAAGTCTTAACTAAGAAATATGATTCATATTTAACAATTTCAATCATAAGGGATGCCTGGGTGGCTCAGTCGTTAAGTGTCTGCCTTCGGCTCAGGTCATGATCCCAGGATTCTGGAATCAAGCCCCGCCTCAGGCTCCCTGCCGCACAGGAACCCTGCTTCTCCCTCTCCCACTTACCCTGCTTGTGTTCCCTCTCTCGCTGTATCTCTCTCTGTCAAATAAATAAATAAAATCTTAAAAAACAAACAAAAAACAATTTCAATCATTAAACAAGCTGAATGGGTTTCTAATTGTCATTTTAGAGGTAAGTAACAATTATGGTCTTTCCGATACTTATTTACTAAAAGCATTCATATAACTAACTATAGCCTGTGGGACAGAACTATTTATTTTGAGAATTGAAAATAATTAATTATAGAAGTGAAAATTATTTCTATATTATCTATCTATCTATCATCTATATTACTCCAAATGGAGAAAAAAAACAAAACTATTTCTATAAATGTCTAAAGGGATTTATTTAAAAAAGTAATTTAAATTAAAATTATACAGGTTTATATGTAAAAGAGAGAAAGATCATTTTAATATATGCAGTGATGGATTCAAAGTGGGTCTATAACTAACTTAAAAAGGTTTCTTTTCTTTTTAAACTCAGGATCTTAGAAAATTGAATCTTCTGGCTGAAGTTGAAGATTTTTTGATCAGGTAATTCTAAATAAAGTTCCTTTCCTGGTTTCTGATTTCAATATACCTTTGCCTATATTTCTACTAAATAAGATTATATAAAAACTAGATTTTCAAAAATGCCTTCTGAAAATCATAATTTTTATCTTTGGCTGTACATTGTAATTACTTGTGGACATTTATATCCAATGCCAAGACTCCACTCCCATGACTGCATTCATCGACTTTGGTATATTCTTGTCATGTGAACATTCTGCATGCGAATCTAATGTGCAGAGTTTAGAAGTAATATGTTAAAATATGAAACACAAGATTTCCATTCAAATGGACATAACTAAAGCTCTAACTCTTATGTCTTCTAATTTCCCTCAAAATGCCCATGAAAAACAAAAATAAGTATAAACTTATGGTAACATCAACAATGAACAAAGTATAAAAATAAGTAATTTGCAGATTCTGGAAGTAATTTTCTTCAACCATAAAGTCAGTGGAACCAGAAATGAAAATCCTTATACTTGATCTAAGAAACAAAACTCAAGTTCATAAACACAGAGAACAGATTGGTGGTTACCAGATATGGAGTAGGGGTGGCCAAAATGGGTGAAGATGGTTAAAAGGTACAAACTTCCAGTTAAAATATAAAGTAATGGGGATGTAATGTATATCATGGTGACTATATTAATAATATTTGTTTCATATTTGGAAGTTGCGAAGAGAAAATATCTTAAAAGTCTTCATCAGAAGAAAAAGATTTTTGTGTAACCATGTATAGTAGCAATTATTAGCTAGACTTATTGTGAACATTTTGCATATACACACATATCAAATCATTATTTTGTACATCTGGAACTAATATAATGTTCATGTCAATTATATCTCAATAAAATAAAGTAAGCTTATTAAAAAGAAATTCATGTATATCACCAAGCCACAGTTTTTGCATGATAAATAAATTGGAGTTGAATTGCTCCATTTTACATTTACTTCTTCTTCTGTCCCTATGTTTGTAAATTCTTTATTTTTAAACACTAATAAATTGAAAACTGTCAAAAGCAAAAGAAATATCTATCATGAGTTTTTCAATTTTTAACACTTTTTGTATCTTTCTGAAAAATCTTACCCATTGCTACATTTGAAAGAGCTGTATATGCTGACATCTCCAAATTACTGACCTGAATTCCAGCCTAAAATCCAGGCATGCTATGTCTTTTTAACTCTTTAATTTATAGCTAAGCTACATGTTTCACAAGTACTTCAAGTTAAGGTGTCAAAAATGAAAGTCAATATCTTACTAACCCAACCCTTCTTTCTTCTAAATTGCTTTTCTAGTCAATTAATTAGGTTTTATTCATTTACTAAGATAGCCAATCATTAATTTAAAATATATAAAATATTAAACATTTCTGAGTATGAAGTGCTATTATAATCCAAAAAATATGGCATAATAAAATAAATACTTTCACTACCCTCATGAAATATATATTGTACTGCAGTAGAAAGATATTAAACAATTCACACAAGTAAATGTAAAATTGCGATGCTGTTTACTGCTATGAAGTACAGGTACTTGAATTTACGTTCATATATAATAAAGGAGACTTGACCTAGTCTGGAGCAGTTAAAAAGAAGCTTCTCTGATAAATTATTTTCACAAGGCAGAGTGTATCTTGGTGGGAAGAAGAATAATGCAGACAAAGGAAACAGCAGGCAAACATACTGTGGTGGATAAAAGATGATAATAATTTAAAAATCTTCCATGGTAGGCAGAACTTAAATATTGCCCTGTATTAAGTTGCTAGGACTGCTGTAAGAAAGTTTCACAGTCCAGATGGCTTAAACAGCAGAAATTAATTTTCTCACAGTTGCAGACACTAAAAGTCTGGAATCAAGGTGTTGGCAGTGTTGATTCCTTCTAAGGGCTACAAGAGGAGAACCTGTTACAGGCTTCTTTCCTTGACATTGGAGGCCATCTTCATGTTTCCATGCTGTTCTCCTTATATGCACATGTGTCCAAATGTCTCCCTTTTAAAAGGATGCCAGTTATATTGGATTTGGGGACCACCCTGACTTAGTGTGATGTCATCCTAACCAACTTAATGTACAATGATGCTATTTCCATATGAGACCACATTCTGAAGTACAGAGGATTAGAACTTCAATGTATGAATTTCCGAAGTACACAATTCAACCCATAATAGTCCCCAAGATCTTCACTCCTGAAGTGCACACACCTTTTCCCAGTTATTCAATGAAACACTAACATAAGTGCAGTTGTGAGGAGTTTTTGCAGATACAAAAAAGGTCTAAACTCGATCCACTGTGCCACTGAAATGGAATGAATTCTTCTTCGCCAGAGATATTCCTATGACATAGACTCCACTATGATGTCATCTTTGTAGTGCTACAAATTATTTTTACAACCTTCTTGTATTTTTTACATTCCTCTGCAGTGTACCATTTGCTACAGGCTAACATTGCATTTGATAATCTATAAACCCACCCTGATCTTTACAGAAATACTTTTACCACAACCTCTTTCACTTTTTTTCCCACAACTTCCTTGAACCATAAGAGATTCTTGGGTGTACCTTGATATGTTATGTCTATAAATCTCTAAACACACCTTTGTCTCATCCTAGAATATATTTTCTTACTTTAGCACCTAATAATATTGCCAGTTAATCTTTTAGAATTTAATTGCTAACATTTTCTGTGACATCTCTATTGCTTTCTCTCATAGTCCGAAATAGCCCTATTCTTGTCTACCATGTTCTGATTACACAATGGGTCCCCTCTTTTCTAATCCTCAATGTATGGTATTACTAAGTGTTGTCAATAATTCTTTCTTACATGTGTGTTCCCAACCTGACTGCTGTCTTTTTCAAATCAAGGCATTTGTATGACTTAAATGTATATAGCTTCCCTGGCCCTATATTAGTAAACAAGCAATATGAATAAATTGAAAACAGACATTTCAAGAACAAATCTCATTATTACTGCATATTCAGAATTAAAAGTTAAATTATGTTGCATCCAACCTGGACATTTTTCTTAAGATAAAGGAGACATGTTTGATGATTGATTTCACACAAGTCCCACCAATCTGTTCTATTGTAAAAAGAGACAGAAAAATTCTCTCATTCATGAGAAAATAAAACAAAACAAAATTTGGTCTAGGAAACAACATGTTCATTAGTTTGTAGCAATTCCTTCCAAATCTTTTCTATCTCTTTTTCATAACCACCCTCCATATGCCTCTGATCTTCTTTGGCACATCTCCAACTTTCACGTTCTCTTTTACTATATATATATATATATATATATATATATATATATTACACTCTTCCTCAAAACATGTCCATTGCTTACTCTTTTAAAAATACTTATGGAAAAATACTTTTGAAGTACCATATTCAATGTATTACACAAACTGAATTAACCACAACTATCATAATGATAGTAATTGACTCATGATCACTACTACCATGTTGATCTTAATATTTCCCATCTTTGTGACATACCATGTACTCCATTTAGTACAAAAATATCTAAAAATGACTTTAAGATATTTTCTAATTTTCTTTAAATTGTTAAAAAAACACTTAAGTAAAAAGTTTTGGGGGCGCCTGGGTGGCTCAGTGGATTAAAGCCTCTGTCTTCGGCTCAGGTCATGATCCCAGGGTCCTGTGATCGAGCCCCACATCGGGCTTTCTGCTCAGCAGGGAGCCTGCTTCCCTTCCTCTCTCTGCCTGCCTCTCTGCCTACTTGTGATCTCTGTCAAATAAATAAATAAAATCTTAAAAAAAGTTTTTCAGTATATTTTATCACCATATGAACAAATGAATCTCAAAAGTGAACCTAACATATGAGAAGGTATTTTTATATCTTTATATAGCTTTGTTTAAGATAATTGCACATAGTTTTGCATTCTGATTTTCAGTGTATTATATTTAGGTTTAAAATATCCGGTTTCAGTGACATCTATGATTTAACCATTAAGTGTATTTTTACATTTATAAATTTACATTTTCTGTTTCTAGTTATTCTGGTGATGCACTTAATAAACTGGAGGGGCGCCTGGGTGGCTCAGTGGGTTGGAGCCGCTGCCTTCGGCTCAGGTCATGGTCCCAGGGTCCTGGGATCGAGCCCCGCATCGGGCTCTCTGCTCAGCGGGGAGCCTGCTTCCTCCTCTCTCTCTGCCTGCCTCTCTGCCTACTTGTGATCTCTCTCTCTATGTTAAATAAATAAATAAATTTTAAAAAAAATAAACTGGAATAAGTAGACAAGACTGTTTAATCTTCATTCTGCCATTCTTTTTTTACTAGGTCCCTGTAAAAATTATGATTATTTCTGTTGTTCTCATTTCATCTTGAGAGTTTAAGATGTCTTTGTCTTGCTCAAGCCCAGCTGCCGTCAATCTGACTGTCATTTATCAGCCTGGTCACTTGGCTAACGATGTTTCACAGGCATTTCCATTGGTGTCCCAGAGTCTGAGGTTGGATGCTACAGCTTCTGTCAGCCATTCCTGCAGGTCCTCTCCTGCTGTTAGCCAACCTTTGTAAGTACTCAGACTTGTAGAGTTGCACTGGAGCAAACAATGCTGACAGACTGGCAGTGTTCCAAGTCCTTGTTGATAAAAAGCCCATCTTGCCATTTGGTCTCTCTTAGGGCTGACAGGAGTTCCAAATCATTCTGCATTTCTTGGCCTTCAGTTAACTCTCCTACTTCATAGAAACCTTCCTTGAAAAGTATTCCTTAAACAATAGTGGTAACCAATTCTATGTCAGATGAAAGTGTAAACATAAGTTTAAGAGGAATTATTTGAACTTTTTATTTGAATAATTTCAAACTTTATAAAAATTATAAGCTAAGCATAATATAAATATTTCACACATGTTCCTCAAAGAGATTGACCAAATGTTAATATCTTAACACATTGGCACCACATTTTATGTGTATGTGTGCATGTATGTAGATAGATATCCCATATGGAAATAGGCATTCAGCTACTCTGCTTCCCAAAGGTTGAGGCTAAAACTATTTCCATGTACATAAAACTACACACACACACACACACACTCTCATGTAGCATACAAATATATATATGTTTATATAATATATTAAGTATTATTATGTATATATAAATATACACACAGGTAAATTTTTTGTGAATCATTTGAGAGTAATGTGCTCCTTAGTCCAAAGACTTTGGTGAGTATTTCTTAGAGCAAAAATACTTACATAAGGAAAAAAAAATACATAAGCACAAGGCAATTATTTAATTTAGTAAAGTTAAAATGTATTCAATGCTATTTATATAATTAAGTAATGTTATTCAATTCTGTCAATTGTCCAGTGATGCTTTTTAAAGCCTTTGCTTCCCTCATCCCCACATTGGTTCTAGAGTATATGATGTATTTAGTTTTCACATCCCTTTAGTCTCATTCAATGTGGAATGGTTCTTTTACATTTTTTTATGATATTGACAATTTCTTATTGGCATAGAGGACAGCCCAATTGCTTTTTATTTGGTAGAATATTGCTAAACTTTGTGAGGTTTTTTTCTTTTTTTGCCCCAAGATGCCTTTGCAAGATTAGGTTCATATGTTGTATTTTTTGGCAAAAGTGATAATTGTATCTAACTGGAATAATCCTAATAATCAAGGATGTTTAAAATATTCCCTCCAGAAATTTTAACTACATAACCTCATTATCCACTAAAATAATCTGAAAAGATTGTTAATAGAAATTGTTGTTCTATGAAAAAACATTTTATTTAAAAGAAAATAGAATATCGCTTGGAAAATGAGGAAAATCTATAAAGAAAATAAGTTTTATGGTGTAGGTTAGTATGTTGAAAAAAATCTAACCCATCAAAAATTAATTTATATTACATGTACATTCCCAATGTGCATTACAGGAGAGCCAAATATGTAGAAGGCATTACACTAGGTAATGACAAAAACAGACAGAACTTCTGAATTCTGAAAGCTTTATTTCTGGTGTGGAAGCATGTATGAATCAAAAAGTTGTACAAATAGATTTAAAATAAAGAGTCTGGTGGATACCAGTGAGTGGCTTTTCCATCATCCATTTCAACCACCTTCTCACACAAAGCAATTGGGAAGCTAACATAATATTTTCCAGAGTTTGTAAAATGTAGAGTTCAGGGCAATTTATTTTTACCTATTGACTGTACTTACAAGAGACTGTGATATGAAGCTGAGTCACATGGGAAGAGGAGCTAAGTGCAGGGTCTCTCTTTTGATTTCCCACCTTATAGTATCAGTGGTAGTCTTGTTATTTCAGTGATCAACTATCGCAGTTAACAGATTCCTGCAGTAGGGTTGGATGCTTTCTCTTCCTTATCAAGCAACATGCTTCTAGATAGAAATTTTCCAAAAAGTTCAAGTTAAAGCCTCCTTCAGCTCTACCAATAAACATATATGCTCAAAAACCATGTGTTAGATTACTTTCTGCATCAATCCTCCAAAGTAGATACAATTACTGGCAACTGAAATTCATACAGCGAAATTGTTAGGTAAATTGGAAGTAGGTAACAGCTATTCTAAGATATGGGATTCTGGGCAGGCCATTTCCCTTATGTGACTTAATTTTTTAAAGGTTTTGGTTTTTTTAAAGATATATTTTGTATACAAAAAATGCACATATGTAATTAATACACTTTGGTAATTCATCCATGAAACTATTGCTACATTCGAGTTAATAAACACATCCATCACCTCCCAGTGTTGCCTCCT
This sequence comes from Mellivora capensis, assembly GCA_004024625.1. Lineage (NCBI taxonomy): Eukaryota > Metazoa > Chordata > Mammalia > Carnivora > Mustelidae > Mellivora > Mellivora capensis. The sequence goes on from PISX010006354.1 coordinate 58,038, forward strand.
TGATTTTTGTATTTGTATTTGTTTTTGTCTTTGTGATGAGAACAATTAACATGAGGTCTACTATCGTAAATGTTTAAATTTACAAAATGGAACTGTTAACTGTGGACACTAAATGTACAGCAGACCTCTAGAACTTATAAACCTTTTGTGACTAAAAATTCATACATGTTGAATATTTCCCCTTTCTCCCAGTTTGGCAACCATCATGCTACCCTCTTTCTGTGAGTTTGACTATTTTAGATACCTCATACAAGTCAAATCATACAGTATTTGTCCTGTTGTTAAATACAAGCTTATTTCACTTAGCATAATGTTCTACAAGGTCATCCATGTTGCCGCATATGGCAGAAATTCCTTCTTTCTTAAACTAAATAATATTCCATTGTACACCACATTTTCTGTATTCATTCACCAATCTCAGTAGACACTAACATTTCCACGTTTTGGGTATTGTGAATAATGCTGCAATGAACATGGTAGTGAAGATATCACTTCAACTCCCCATGTCCTCCGTGTTATTTGTTATGCTCCGCAAATAAGTGAAACCATATGAAAATTGACTCTCTCTGCTTGACTTATTTCACTCAGCATAATCTTTTCCAGTCCCATCCATGTTGCTACAAAAGTTGGGTGTTCATCCTTTCTGATGGAAGCATAATACTCCATAGTGTAGATGGAGAGGAGAAGGGAGTTGAGGGAAATTGGGGGGGAGATGAACCATGAGAGACTATGGACTCTGAAAAACAACCTGAGGGTTTTGAAGGGGTGGGGGTGGGAGGTTGGGGGAGCCAGGTGGTGGGTATTATGGAGGGCACTCATTGCATGGAGCACTGGGTGTGTTGTAAAACTATGAATTCTGTTATGCTGAAAAGAAATGAAATAAAAAAATTTAAAAAAAGAGATATCACTTCAAGATAGTGATTTAAATTCTTTTGGGTATATACCCATAAGGGAGATTGCTGGATCATATTGTAGTTCTAGTGTTAATTTTTTGAGGAACCACAATACTGTTTTCCATTATGGCTGCATTATTATTTTTATTACTTTTTTATATCCCAATCAAGATCATACAAAGGTTCTAATTTCTCTGTATACTAAATAATACTTGTTACTTTTTAAAAATAATAACCATTTGACAGGTGTGAAGTAATATCTCATTTGTGGTTTTGATTTGTATTTCCTTGATATGAGCATCTTTTTATATACTTGTTAGCCATTTTTATGTTTTTTGTAGAAATATCTATTCAGGTCCTTTGCCCATTTTTTAATCAGTTTATTTGTTTTTGTTATTGAGTTATATGAGTTCCTTGTATATTTTGTGTATTAACCCCTTATCAGGTATAGAGTTTGCAAATACTTTCTTTTATTCTGTAGGCTGTCTTTTTGTTCTGTTGATTGTTTCTTTCGCTGTGCAAAAGGTTTGTTACCATTGGAGAATTGAGTATTGGCACCAAGTAGCAATTTAGATTATCACTTGTGGTCACACACATTGAAATGCCTATTGAAAAACTAGTTTTGGCAGACTGAGTAGTTACCATGTCAGATGCTCTTGGAGGCCATGGGGATAGAGGGATATCAGAGATGGGTTTGAATGTTTTAAGTGCCCTAGAGATATTTTGAAGATAAATGACAAACAATAGGTTTTAATTCTTGCCTAAAGTCATGTTCAGGAAGACAAGGAATTTCTGAGTATTTTAAAAAACTGTAAACTCATAAATTTCTAAAATTTGGACATTAAGTCTGTTCTGTATTTACTGAGTTATAACTTAGGTTGTGTTTGCAGCCCACCAAATCCACTAATTGAAATATAGGGCATTTTTGGGGAAAGTATGGGATTCTGAAAAGTAGAATTATAATATTTGCAATTATTCTGTTGACTCTACCTATATTTAGACTCCAAAAGCTCATTAAGCCTTTCAGACCATTGGATTAGTTCGATATTCACCTGTCTGATGAAATTTATCCTGCCTTGCCTGAAGAGCCTATAATGATATTGTCAGAAGTAGTTTTCCTGCAAGGGGACAGCAATTCACTTTATATTCCATGCCTGTCACCCTCATTGCCAGAAATCATATAATTAGTATCAGATCTTTACATGTTTCTTGAGTTATCTGCAAAGCAAAAATCTTACATGTAAATAATAATAAACAATAAATAATAATTGCAAAAATATGTTAATATGTTTTGGTTAAACCTTAGGGATTACAGTGGAGAATATTTCTTAGGGTACTTAAACCAGTGAGGGGAGAATAAAATTTTGCTTCAGTTTGAATTTATCAGTACGGTTAAACTTGTCAGATATTTTGAATTCAATTAAAACTTGAGCATCTTGGATTGGCTTAATTTTTTTAGGATTATTTATTTATTTTAAAGGGCTGGGAGGAACAGAGAGAGAGAGAGAGAAGCAGTGTCATGCCCAACACTGGGCTGGATTCCATGACTCTGAGATCATGACAGGAGTCCAAACTGAGAGTCAGAGGCTTAACTGACTGAACCGCCCAGGGGCCCCTGGCTTGATTTTTTTTTTTTTTCAGCTCAATAAAACCTTTGCTTAAAGATTGCACTTATTGAATGATGTTGCAATATCCAAAATCTATAATGTCAAGAAGAATGAAAGAATCCCAAAACCTATGAGGTGGCCATCACCATCAACCCACAACCGTGATATCTGATAGGGCTGTTAGAAAGGTTCCTTCACCATAGCACTGAGAAACACACTAACAGCTCTCTTGTTTGAGATGAAGGGGCTAAGAAAACCAAATAGTACATGTAAGTTTTTGTCTGTATTGCATTTTATCTTAATAGGGTGGTAGTTTCACTGATATTCTTACTAAATGTAATCTATTAAAAAATGTATAAAAGGAAGTATTTACACAAGGCAATGATAAGAGTATGTGATTAACCAATGTTTATGATTCATTAAGAAAATAAAGGAAAGAAATTTATTGATTAATAAAACAAAAACATCATTAAAATGTAAAGGATGGGATGGTCTGTATGGTCCAAAGATGAATGTGAATGGTTCTGTGATTAAAATAAGATTTCTGGGGCACCTGAGTGGCTCAGCTGGTTAAGTGACTGCCTTTGGCTCAGGTCATGATCCCAAAGGCATGGGATCAAGTCAGGCATTGGGCTCCCCGCTCAGTGGGGAGCCTGCTTCTCCCTCTCTCTCTGCTGCTCCTCCGCCTGCTTGTATTCTCCCTCTCACTCCCTCTCTGTCAAATAAATTAAAAAATCTTTTAAAAAATAAAATGAAATTTCGGATAACAATGCGACAGTGGGATCCTAGGGCAATTCGAGCCAAAAAGCTGCATTTAACAACTAGAAGCAAGATGTGCATTGTTATTGTAATAGACAGAAGGTGTATGATTATAGGCAGAGTATTTTCACACAGGAATCATCAGATGTTACTAAATGATTATGGGAAACTTCACGGTTTGAAACACTGGACAGCCTATTAAAACACTAACAATTTGTGTAATCAAAAACAAATTCTATTTATGGAGAAACCTGAATTGAGTCACCATAATCAAAAGTGATGTCCTTTTAATCAATCCCATGCCTAAGCTAAAACAAAGATTTAAAGTCAAGTAATCAAATGGAGAAGGGTAATATTTGAAAGGACCCTTACCATCACAGGACCATTTATTAAGTATTTTCATAATCATTCCTAAAGGGGCCTGATACCATTTATTAGGGGAAAGAAAATTATCCACAATACTGGAATAAGAAGACGTTGGCTTTGAGGTAATTCTAGTCACTACTGTCCAAACAAATGTCCCATGTTCAGTATAGGGATTTATGGAAATCCTAAGTAAATAGATTAAATGAAAAACTATCCCTATGGATTCAATGATTTCATTTAGTGTTTATTTTCTTAAATTCAAAATGTTAGCTTGAAAGCTTGAATAACCATGCTTAGAATTTGGTTGACAAAAATACAAGGTACTCTTGTTTTCTTGGGTTACAGAAATAGTGCTTTCTTTTTTTTTTTTAAAGATTTTATTTATTTATTTGACAGAGAGATCACAAGCAGGCAGAGAGGCAGGGAGAGAGAGAGAGAGAGAGAGAGAAGGAAGCAGGCTCCCTGCTGAGCAGAGAGCCCGATGTGGGGCTCGATGTGGGGCTCGATCCCAAGGCCCTGAGATCATGACCTAGGCTGAAGGCAGAAGCTTAACCCACTGAACCACCCAGGCGCCCCCAGAAATAGTGCTTTCAATTCCCACTGTTGAACAGCAAGTCCATCTCCTCTTGATATCCAGATCAATTATGTCAGCCCGTACAATAATATCTTTATTTTTAGGCTCAATTGATGTTAAAAGAAGTCTCAGATGGCACAATGTAGGTGCCTATGTCAGGTTCAATGTCTAATTCAAACTCGAGTATCCCTTTATCTGAGCATGCCACAGTGTTCTAACTATGGGAAGGAACAAAATGCCAGGTTCTATATTAGGTGTTAGATTTAGGATGATCATGTATCCCTGTTTGCCTGGGACCATTGGTCTCTTTTTATGTAGATTGTCTCAACAAACTAATTTAGCATTTGTGCTGGATTTTTCATTTTTAAAGAAAGTGACAATATTAATATCAAAATATTCACAAATGAGCTTGATGGGCTTGTACAAAGTACAGTCAACTCCTGCCACGAACTCATACAGCTTGTACTAATCTTTTTTCAATTCTAACTTTCTAGATACTCCCACAGATATTTCAGAAAAAAAAAAACATTGATAAAGAAGTTAAGTTTATTAAAATATTTACAAAAGGGACAAACTTTACTTTGACAGAGTCTCTATAGTGGCTCAAATGGTAGAAGCAAGCAAAATACACTGAGAACTATGGTTTGTAAAGGTGATTTTAGGGCAGAAGTTGGTAAGCAAAGTCTGGGCAGGGAGCACCACAGTTTGAAAACTATAGAGTTAGTAGAATTGCCAGAGGACCTATTTTTGGAACGTAGTAATCTAGGGGCAATCGCTATTGCTATGTTTTATCTTGGAACATTTAGATCTGAATAAACTGGTATTAAAGCAGCCTGAACTTGTGTACTTCAAGCTGAACATGAAGTTTGATGTAATTAATTTTGTGAATCATAGATATATTGAAAGTTGTGACTTCATTTTTATTTCTTTACACTATGTAATGAACAAATCCCTTTCCAGAAAAAATAGTATAGGGATACTAATTTGTAAATGAATATAAATATTATATACATTTAGTTATTTTAATGTGCTTTTTCACTCTCAGAATTTTCCATTTTAATGAGATAAATTATATATGATCCTATTTATACCAAGAAGTACTATTCCTATTTTCATTCTTTTTCTCAGAGCAATGTATTCAAACAACAGGAGATATGAATGGTGTTGTACCACATCATGAACCTCATTCTCTGAGTCAGCACCCCAAGCTTGAATGATGTTCTTTTCTAACTGGTATCATAACTAAGGCCCCAAAGGGATATTCTACAATTCTATAAAGCCAACCTTACGTGGATACTGTGGAACATTGATGAGAATAATGAATGTTTAACATTAGCACACAACCATAATTCTTATTTTGAACATTTCTTTATTCTGAAATCATATTGCATGCATAGCATATTAAGGATGTAACTTCAAAGAAAGTAAAAACAATAGAATCTTCATAAAATTAAAAAGGTTCTGACAGTTTAACACTCAAAACAAATCTATAATCTCCAACCCAAGGAGAATGGAGTTAGACTGTGGTATGACAAAATCTTTTATTGTAGATTCCTGGTTGAACTTTTAGACTTTATGGTCTAGTATTATCTGTGTTGCACAAAACAGAAAATCTAGCCACTTTAGAGCTATGGTAATCCAAAGGTGTAAAACTTATTAGGGAAAATAAACATTTGTATTTTATCTCGAGTCAAAGAACCTTTGTCACTGTGAGCCAGCGATTGTCAATTCTGAAGTTGCCTCTTGGAAACCATTCCACACCCAAATCTTGATCTTTGCTCTAGGTGAAGTATGAGGCTGAGTGTACCTCCATAGGAGTAAACATTCAAATCAAGACTGACTAAGCATCATCTCATAATTTCTTGGCTCCACTGACTAGTTCAGGAAAGACAACAATATACCTAACTATACTATATATTGATAACAGTGGACTTCATAAAATTTGCTATAAAGTTGGACTTTGATTATCTTTCTACTAATCTTTCTAATACCTTATGACTCCATTTCTTCCATTCCCAAACAGTCTAATTTTATAGGTATTTGGGAAAGATATTATAGGTACTGTTTACTCACATTCAAGACAAATGTACATGTTGTATTGGATGTATTTCTCTGTCTGGGCCATTGATAATATACCTTAAAGCAATATCTCTGCTCTGGACATAAGGCATTTTGCCTACTGATGCAAATATACTGATATTTCTGTTCTTCAAATAAATTTTTTTCACATTTTAATATATGAATGATGAAGATTCATTTTCTAAGTTCTCATTTGTTCTCATTTGTTGCTTTTCATTATTCTTATTTCATGAAAAATTTCCAGAAAAGTTAAAAAAGGATGCATCAAAACATACTTGTCTAGACCATCATGAAATCTTTTTACTTTTGCAGGTTTTTTTTTAAAGATTTTATTTATTTACTTGACACAAAAAGAGAGATCACAAGTAGGCAGAGAGGCAGGCAGAGATAGAGGGGGAAGCAAGCTTCCTGCTGAGCAGAGAGCCCAATGCGGGGCTCAACCCCAGGACCCTGGGATCATGACCTGAGCCGAAGGCAGAGGCTTTAACCCACCGAACCACCTTTTTAAGTGCCCCTTTTTACTTTTGCAGTTTAGTAAAAATCTGGTATTTTACCTATTTATTGTAAAAAGTGTTTGCATGGTCATTTTTATAGCTTTATCATATTTTTCTTTCTCTATATTTGTAGCTTGGTTTCTATCTTCAACCCTTATGTATCTATTTATCTTTTCTCTTTCATTTATTTTTTATATTATAGATACATAAATGTACTATACAGTTTTCAATCTTTTAATTGTTCTACTCAACGTCTATGTTTTACTACTATCAATTATATTTTTCTTGTGTGTTGTTATTAATTTCTATTTTCTGTTATCTTCCACTTTGAAGAGCATAAGTATAATGAATGAAATGTATGCATTTGTGTTAAATAAGAAAATTACACATAACATTTTATGCATTAGTTTATTAATGACAACAGTCCAGTGTCCATTACTCCATTCTTTGTCTCCTTAGATACCAGACACTTTCTTTTACAGGATATAAAGTCCAAAGTCAAGCTTATCAATGCATTTTGCTCCTATATCACTTCTTGGTGTCTAACAAAATATCATACGTTGGCCCAAGATGGGATTTGTGCATTCTCTGACTACCTAAACTGTGTAAACTCTAAATATACCATGTAAATTAAAAGCTATAACATAAAATCTGCCCTGGAAATAGGATTCTTTCTGTCTCTATAAATGTTCTATGTAGCACCTATGTATTTTAAACTAGAAATCTGTGCTTCTGCCACATGGCAGTTTGGAATATGTAGAAAATAAAGAAACTAGGGAGACATTTTTGATGTGACAAAATGAAGAAATTGTGCAGAGAGTGAACAGCAGAACAGTTGTCAGCTCAGTGCTGTCTTTCTATCTCTTCAGTATTGATAGAATGTGGATTAAGAGCTCATGCTTATGATCCCCGAGCTGTTTGTTGTGCCACTGCAACCCAACAGTAGCTACCGATCCAAGGGATTCATTCTGGTAAATAAATATTTCTATCAGATTTGCTAATAAATTGATTACCAGACTTAATTTTCAGTATCGTTGTGTGGGTTCACCTGTTTTCATCTTCATATGTATATTAGTCATCATTTGGGAGAGACTTGCATCAGAGCTCAAAAGCCAGGCACCCTTTTAAAACTGAAATCTCACTGATTAAAACAAAAAAAGTAGAACAAACTAAGCAAAACAATACTTTCTAGTTCAATGTAATTCAGTTCAACTCAGTTTTGGTTGACATAAATTATATTCTGTAAAGTTTGCTGTTCTGAAACTCTAACACAACTCGGAGTGGTTTTGATTTTCAAAGCAGATATATCCTTATTTTCACACATTCTAATTGTATAAAAAAAGAGTATCATAAATTATTAACTTTCCCATTTCTACTATTTCTTCTATTTTTCCTTTCTGGAAATTTCTTTTCCTTTCTTTTTCTTCCTTCTCTCTGTCTCTCTCTCTCTCTCTCTCTTTTAAACTGGCAAAGCCTATAGTCTATTATCATTTTTCTTCCCCACAGTGTTTCTCCTTGAAAGCTCTTTTGTCATAATCTTGCAGAGTAAGCCATGGGCTACCTGACACAACTGCCTAACACAAGCTTTTTAACATAGGGGAGGGATAGTTAACTCAAAACCATAACAACGGAGACATTTGTTCCCAGGGGTTAAAAATGAGAACACAAAGGTTACCACTAATAATAGACATCTTCAGAGACTGAAGCAGGGATGTGACTGCTATACAGCTGGTAATGAAGCAGATCAAGAAAAGGAGCAATGGCAACAGACAAGTAGATTTACAGAGAGAGAAAGAAAAGAACAATAATTTAGGTTTCTGAAGTATTACTAGTTCCTTGACTACATTAAAGCCAAACTGAACTATTAATCTTGGGCTCTCTGTGACACTTCTGTAATAATCCAACACATTTTCTGTTTGTCTTAAGCTCATCTGAGTAATCTTTGCTTCCTGGTAAACAAAGAACCTCATGGAAAGATAATACTCATATTTCCCTATATATCCTTTATATAAATATTATATGCTAAAAAAAAACCCTATTCTGATTTCTTTGTATTTCTTACTGGCTCCTATGGCTAATAATTGTTCTCATTGATCTTTCATAATCTTCCATGATTGTCAGATTAGCACTCCCATTCTAGATGTCACTCTTATAGGCAAAAGTTTTGTAATAAAACAACACTGTTTAATTTTCTAAATAACTGTAGAAGTATAGATTGTATCCAAAAAAAAAAATTCTGAAATGAGTAAATGCAGCTTCAAAAAATAACCTGACCCATTAAAAAAATAGAAATCCTTTTGTTTTAACTTGTTTTCACCTTAATATCTCTATTTATATATTTTTAAAGTTTATTGATTTATTTATTTGACAGAGAGAGAAACAGTGAAAGAAGGAATACAAGCAGAAGGTGTGGGAGAGGGAGAAGCAGGCTTCCCTCTGAGCAAGGAGCCCAATGTAGGACTCAGTCCCAGGACCCTGGGATCATGACCCGAGCCGAAGGCAGCCGCTTAATGACTGAGCCACCCAGGCACCTCAATATCTCTATTTATATTGAAATTAAAATTTTGAATGAGTTTTTATAAATCAAACTATCATGGGAAAACATTCGCAAAATTCTGCTCAATAGATCATTTTAAGGTGAAAAAAATGAGATCATATTGCTCCTATCTGGGGATTATGAACAAGTTTTAATAATATATACACCAGATAATAATAGAAGAGACAACAGACATATATGATGGAAAAATGAGAAAATGCAAGTTAAGGGTTTATTGTGATTGAATTGTTTATACTTCATGAAATTATTACATATTACACTTCATTTCTAAAAATGGCATATATGTTCATTTCTTTCAACCTTAAGCTATCATTTTATAGTTGAATATACTGAACTTTAGGAAATATGATTTACTTCATAAGGATTACAGAACTGGTTATTAACAGAACATGGTCTCTTTATCCTTTGTCCAGGGTTTTTCAACTTTGTATTTCTATTGTAACCTAAAAAAAAATAATAATTCTACTTTCCACATTTTCCTGATCAGACTCTTTCAGTCCATCACTTATTTTAGGTACTCATGACTTACAGTTGCTAGGTAATAGGAAAAACAACAACAACGTTGACTTATGATTCATCATGCAGTGTATACAAATTAAAATATTCTGTCATATTTGTATTGGTAACTGTTTTGCTATTAACATAAAATCAGGAAAATATATCTATAGCATTTAACACTATTGAAATGTCAAAAATCATCACAATGAAGAGATAATTGTGTATTCTTGCTATATGATACTAGCTGAATATGTTTAGAATTATAAGACACAGAGAACATATAAGCATAAATATCAAATTGCTCAGTTCCTATAAATCTATCACATTTTTACAAGCATCAAATCAATGTATTTCTTCTTTCAAATCTACTAATTTATGGTAATCTGTACTGTTAGCAGTCTCTATGAATATCTTTGCATATTAAATGTATTTTGATAATGCAAGTTTGTTAGTCATTAAAGTAAGGGTACTCTTTTTTCTTTAAAAACAAAAATAAGATACTTTTTCCTAGTAAATACATTTTAACATATTTCTTTAGAGATTATGTTTCAAAAGAGAAATGACATCAAATATTCAAATTTAAAAAAATCAGCAAAAGCCAGCTTTCTTATTCTCATCATTGAAGACAGCCCATGGTTCATACAAAAGGAAGTATATCACCTCCTGATTTCAAGGGCACTGTTCTTTTTTACTTAGTACAGAAGCTATGTAAATTTCCAAAGTCTGTGACTCTAGCAGAAAAAGCCAAGAAATAGACCCATGGTATTTCCTTGTTGTTAAAATACATGTAACACTTCACTCTTTAGGGCTGTTCAGAATATCTTCTTTATTCCCAAGATCTCAGTTTAGTTCCTGCTCAGCCAAATGCAAAATTTGCAATTTGGCATTCTCTGGTAGGAATCCTGATTGTGACAAATAAGAAAAAATGTACTGAAAGCTGTTTCCCCACCCCTCGCCCAGAATTAAAGAATGGCACTGGGAAAAAATCTATGTTGGCTCTGTAGATGAAAGGTGGATAGATGATAGATAGCTGATAGATAGATAGATAGATAGATGATAGTTAGATACAGAAATAGACAGATGATAAACAGATAGATGAGAGATAGATAGATGATAGATAAATAGATAATAGATGATAGATAGATAATAGATGATAGAGTGATAGATGATAGATAGATAGTAAAAGATGATAGATAATAGAAGATAGATAGATAGATAGATAGATATTAGATAGATGATAGATAGTTAGATGATAGATAAGTAAATAATAGATGATAGATGATAGATAAACAGGCATAAATTGCCATAGCATAGAGATAACTAAAACCCACAAGGTTTTTAAAAGATACTCAGATTATAAAATAAATATGTGGTGAGCAATTCAAGAGATTTTTCCATAGACCTTCTGATGTTAATAATGATGTTCCTAAGAAACAAACTACCTCATTTCAGTTATCTCCAATATCAGTTTTCTATAAGTATTGAAGTTCTCGTGAGGATAACAAAGTAATGTAAAATCATAAGAGGATTTCTATTCCTAGATAATCATTTTCAAATAAGCAATCAAGAGAAACAAACAATAGCCTCACACTATTGCAGGTATTATAGAAAGCAAAGAAATATATGCTTCAGTCACAATATTGAGCAATAATAATGCAATTACAAAACTAAAATTTAAAAAAAAAGAAATATATTCCAAGTAGTCAGAAGACTCCCACTTTCTCCACCCATAAGATAAGACTAAAGAGCTGCACAAAGACTGTATTTATACAAAGATTCAGCTTCATTTTCTTTCCATGAAATCTTTTAATAAATGTGAAGGATAATTGGTCACTAAGGACAGATAAGTTATGATGACTACGATATTTTTTAGTGAGCAAACATGAGTTTTAAAGGGAACATCTTATTTCAAATTAAATTTTAATTAAAAAGGCTAAAAGAATACAGATATTATCTTATGGGCAGTTTTTTTTTTCATTTTTAAAAAAGTCTTGTCTTTAGATCACTGGAACATTTTGTGTTTAGTTTTGACTATTACTTAAAATGCTGATTTTTAATTTTGAAGTAAATTAATTTATAAAAACTGTCCTCTGGATGCTGAGTGCTCTTGCTCAATTGCAATACTGAATCCCCAGAATTTTCCTAAGGTTGTACCCATTTTGCATCTTGCAGATACAAACCATTCAAGAGGATAGTAAGAGATTTAGTGGAAGGTGAGGTGAAAGATAAGGTAGATGGAGAGCTGAAATCAGTCAAAATGAGCATATGAAAGAGACGTGACATTGAGCACTTCACTAGGAAATCCAAAATCATTCACCCACTCCTTTCAAAAGGATTAATATTTCTTATCTTCTCCAAAAATGGGAGAGAGCCTAAAGTGTATTATACTCAACAGAGAAAGAACAGAAAAAGTTTTGGGTAACCTTGAATCACTTACCCTTTTTTCCTTCCCTTCCTTGTATGAATCCAAATGACCCAGAAGATGAAAAAGAAAGATAGGCACGCATGTACAAAATACAGACAATGTACCCTCCCCTCAAAGCTAAGGAATGGAGAGAAAGAATAAAATAGCAGACCACACTTCCTTCTTATACCAATTTACTGTGCTGGGGAGATATGAAGATATTTAAAATTGCATATTAGATTAAAATTTATAAGTAGAATCAATGGATTTTTCTACAATAACACAAACACATGGAAAATCATATTTTCCTGAAATATTGATAAGAGCTTCTATAAGAAAACAAAAGTACTCATAGCAGAATGAGGGTGAGTGGAAAATAATGAAAATATTTTCATTTTTGTCTTTGTATGTAGACCAAAGTTTAGACTGTTTAATAAATTGTTATACAATTATTTCAAAAGAAATTTGATGAATGATTTTCTGTTCTAAATCTACAAATATTGAAGTGATGTGATTTATGTACTTTCTTTGAACTAGGTTTTAAAAATATTCTGTGTCTTCATAAATCATTTATGAAAGTCCCACATATATATTTATTACAAAGAGCATTCAATTAGAAGTTGGAAAACCAGTTTTCTAAAAATAGTTCCAATAATAAGTAGCTGTGTGGTCTTTGACAAGATTAAACCTCCTTTAGTCTCAATTCTTATATCTTAAAAAATAAGGATATTTGGTAGAATAATTCATTTCTAACATTTTATAATTAAAAAATCCTCTATCTAATGGATATTTAAGGATACTGAAAAACTAAAAATACTAGATAATTATAAAACTAATGGTCATTGATTTTAAATATTTAGTTGTATCAATTTTCATGTACATGGATAAGAAAATAAAATTGTTTAGGAATTTATGAAAATTCAAATTTATCACTAAATATTTCAACGGGTTAATATATTAATAATGCCTCTGTAGTTACTGAAAAAAAGATAAATATAAAACATAATTCCCTCCCATAAAAAGATGTCATAACCACCTAAGCATAACTGAGGAATCCAAAAATCTATTTTAGGTCAGTAAAATAGTATAAGTCATATCAACAAGCAGTATGAGATTACTTCAAAATAGGTTGTATAGCAAAGAATAGATATAAGAATTCACATATAAAATAAGATGGATTAATCATAGAAAGCAACAAAGAAGACAAAGGATTTGAAGACTTTGCTAAAAACAGGTGATAATTTGGTATGGACAAAAATGAGTGAATTAAAACATTGCAAGAACAAAAGCATGAAGCCTGAAAGCCAGAAGAGATATGTTAAGTGATTTTGTTTTTATTTTTTACAACTTAATAACTTGGGCAGTTCTGGTTCCAGCTATGATGGAAAAGAGGATACAAGGACTTCCCTTATGAAATAAACAAAGGTAACACTTAACACGTTATATGAAACAACTGTTGTCAGGCCTGTGACAATGAACATTCCAGGTCTACGATACATTTGATAAGAAAACCATAGATGCTGAGGCACAGACACCCTGGCCTTCTGCCTCAGATACTATTTTATACAAAAGGACAGGGACGTGGAATCCTAGAGAGATCAACAATTTCAAGAACATTGATATCATAGTTTGGGAGTCTGGGGATGCAAAAAGTGGCATACTAGGGTACTGAAGAGAAGAGAACAAACAGAAAAAGAGTACTAAATATATGCATTGAAGTCTCTGTAAGTGTTTGGCCAAACACATAGCTGTCCCCGTACAGAGTGAAACACTGAGATACTTGGAAGGAAACAGCTGCTGGGGGTCCCTGAACCAAACATAGCAGTTCACCTTGCTCTAGAAAACATGGGAAGCTCAATCATCCAGTGTTTAAAGAGCTCACTAAAACCTAACAGAAACAAATAAGACTACAAAAAGGTTATGCCTTCCAAGTGGCCCAGAATAAGATCTACATGTATATATATGTTATTATATACATGTATACATGTATATATGTATGTATATAATGCTTTTATATACATGTATATACATATGTATATACATGTATATATATGCTATATATGTGTATACACACACACACACACACACACACACACACACATATATATATATATGCAATCGTGCCCCGGAATAAGAGCTACATGTATATATATGCTATTTCATTACTAAATAACTTGTTTTAACAAAAATGTGATTTTTTAAAAAGTCATTCCTTCAACCTTTAGCAATAACTTAGACATTGATCAATCTTCATCTCTTCTAAAATACTTAATGGTAACATAAACATCTGAAAAATCCTCACTTTGTTTTACATGGAGATTTTAGCCAAAGACGAAATGTTGCTCAGAAGAAAAAACAAACATTTTATCTTAGCCTTAAAACTTTGTTATGAACATGCTTTATTAAATCTACAGTATTGTAGTCACCACCTTCCCTTAGTCTTCTCTTATCTCTATTTATACTACTTTAGTGAGTTATTAACACTCTGATTGGTTTTTGCTATGGTATATACTCAGTTTATTTTTCCTGGTTGAGAAATATCATTTTCTGGAAGTCTAGAACTTGAAAGCTTGTTAACCAGGAAGACATTCTAAGCTTTTCCATGAAACCAGTGTTATTGTCAAGAGTTTTCCTTTCTCTTAACTCACACATATATGATATCTTCTTAATGAGATAACTGAATGCAGACATTAGTAGATAACTTCAGCCTGAATGTGACACATTTTTAAAGGAGAGCCCCAAGGAGAGTCCCCATGAGTTTTGACCGTGGGCACTGTATCTGGTCTGTTCATTGTTATTTCCTCAGTGATACGTAGAATACTTTTACCCTAGGAAGAATCAATAAATATTAATTACAAAATGGATTTGCAGAATTTTCCTTTATGGCTGACATTTTTGTTCTTTTCCTCTTTCATGGTTGAAACATGCATCTGCTCAGATGTTTGTAAGAGACACTGTAAGTGTCTCAGTAGCTTTGGTAAATCTACTTCCTCCATGGGGTGGAAGAATCCAGTTCATTAGTGTTGAAATCTATTACTGAATTTATGTTTTAGGTGTTTTCCTCTCCTGACATATAGGTAACACATTTCATAATTCAAGAACCCATTTGCCTTGGTTATGCAAAAGCATTAGAATGGACATAATATAGTCTAAGAGAAAGGTGTCAGCCATGTTTGGTAAAATATCATGGTGACATTTTAGTATCTAATGACTCAAACCTTGCCACTGCCAAATTATATTACGGCTTAGTTTTTTGTACGTTAAACCCATTAACAACTCCCCACACACACACACAAACAAAAATTAAAATAATATGAATAGTTTCTTGCTTACTCCATTTAAAAATTCATCCATCAATTTTTATATTTTCACTACAGGTAAATTATATTCAATAGTTTACTCAGTATTTTGTTTTGTGGGAAAATCCTAATTGGCATATTGCATTCCTTCACAAATTATTGATCACATTGTTTACTTATACTTTGTAACACTTCAAGAGAGTAATATACCTAATTGAGATTTTTTAAATTCTTCTTTTAACAGTAAAAATAGATACCTTTATTTTACCGGTAACATACTTGGTTATTTCACACTTGCTTTAATGTATTGCATTTAACATTGTGAAGGTACCATGTACTTTGAATTTTTTTTTTAATTTCCCCCATTTCTGGCATACCCCACCATAAAATTTGATTTACCAATTTAAAACTAAATATATTTGAATTATTTTTTCTATTGCAAATGATACAAATTTGTATAATTTCTACATACCAATGTACCAGACTATGGATGAGTCAACACATTGGTTTACCTTCATTAACCTCTAGATCTGTCCTTAAAATATAATTATTAGAAGCTTTTATCTTTATCCTTGTCTTTGCAGAATCAATGTGTGTCCTTTCCAAAATAACTGGTCGTATACCAACCAGTCAATAAAACTTGAACCCTTAGCAGAATTTCCTTTACCCTCCATCTATTGCTAACACTCACACCTATTACTAGTAAGTAAATTCAGGGAATTATAAATTGCTAACTCATTAATTCTTCCACACTTAATACTCCTCTAAAAAGTTTTCTGCGAATACAAAATAGCATGCAAGTAAAGAGTTTAGGCAATTTTATAGTGTTATGAAGTGGTGTGAGCCTGAATTTAAAAATTCTCTCAACAGCTATTGCCTTTTCTAGTCTTCTCAGGTTTGACCCATTTTACTGTGTCTATGTGGACATATTTCAAACCAAGTAAAATCTTGCTTCCTTGTGATAAAGATATGCATCTATTTTTGATGGCAAAATAAACATGATACTTCATGTAAGTAATTTTACTTGAAATTGGAATGTGATATAATTACCTAGAATTGCATATGAATAAATTTGAGATATAATCTGCCTTCAGGGAATAGTATGTTTTCTGCCAATATCCAATTTAAGTACCAAAAATGGATGCAGAACTGATATAAAATTTGAGTCTTTTCCATATATTCTTTTTCTCTACTAGAATATCAGCAATTTTTTCTTACTGATTTTTGTATAATCAGCATGTAGCACAGAACTTGAACCTAAGCAAAAAGAAAAAGAGGGATTATTTATTAAACTGTATAGGGTAATGATTAAGGGGCTCTGCAAGTGACTTACTAGATATAGGATTTTAAAAATTACTGAATATTTCCTTGTGTTTAATTTATCACCTATATAATGTAAAGTGACAATAATAATAGGACCTCTATCAAACAGTTGAAATTTAGATAAATGACCTAAGTGAATTTTTGAGTAGAGGATTGCCATATAGAAATTTCTCAAACTATACCTGATATAATTATTCCGTAGCTGATATAATACTAGAAATTTTACATGTCTTATTTTGTTTACTCATAACAAATCTCTGCAAGGTAAGTAAACAAAGTAAATTTATATCTAATATGATAGAGGACCAGAAATTAACCAGAGAAGACTATTCCCAAAGGCTTTACTGTAATAACTATGTTTTATCCCTGTATAATGTAACTGAGAGATTAATGATTTAAATAGATACAGTTACAAGGTTCTTTATGATGAAAAACTAGAACCCATTTGTAGCAACAAAACGTATTTATTTAATGCCCACTTCATGCTAAGCGTAGGGTTAAGGGAAGCAAATGTAACTATATATTGGAGGAAGCAAATCCATAAACATAGGGGTGCAAACCAGTGTTTTCCCTCCTCTAGGGTCTGGCTGACAAAGGACACATACAAAGCCAAAGCAATATCAACATATAAGCTCTATCAAGGGCCCATCTAGCAAGAACAGAATTACAGAACGAAGCTTGTGCTACTACTTTGCACTTCAAAATTAAACTACATGTTTGGTTGTAGAAGAATTAGTAAAATAATGGTGGGTCTCACCCAAGTATTTTGAGAAAATTCTCCCTGGTGGGTAGGGCAGGGCCAGAGCATTTACTGTAAAACGGTTTAAAGGAAAAAGACTCCAGGGGAAATATCATTTTAAAGATAGTATATATTTACCACTTAAGTTGGTAAATATACAACTTATTGCATATTTACAATATACAATACAGGGGAAATTTAAAAAAATTCAAAGTACATGGTACCTTGGGGAAGTGAAAATGGAGGATGCATAAGGAAAACAGTTGGGTTTCCCAGTGATACTTTCAATGAGAAGAGTAGTGACATCAGAAGCATCCTCTATGGAAATGTTAAAAGGAGAAATAATATTCATTGTTAACTCTAAGTTAAAACTTACATACTATTTTTCCATTTGTTTTTTGTAAAAATAAATCATATATTGTGTACTTTATGTTACACCAATCAGGAGATATAAAACATTTGGTTTTCCCATGACTCAGGAAGTTAATCTTGTTGGTGACTTCAGTCACTAAACACCCGATTCCTGGACGACAAAATTACTTTTTCCCTATGACCAGCAAACAATCTGTGAATTAACTTTATCATGCTGTGAAGAGAGCTTGCCTCACTAATATTTGACCTACATTTTTTAGCACTTATTCATGTTCTTTTCCTAAATCACTTATTTCATTAGTTTTTTCCAAAATGTTGACTTTGTTAATTTGATTTTGCTTCTGCATTCATTAGCTGTTAATATTCTGCAAAGAAAGACATAGTCTAATCAGAACATATCCTTTAAAAATCATAAGCATAAAAAAACCAAGTAAACAACTGCAAATATACTTAAATTTATTTGATGGTAATAAAAATTATTTGGACATTTCAGACTAAATAAAATATCTATTTTACAGTTGCTAACCATTTCCTCAAATTCGTTCTTTTAAACCATCTAAATTTAGAGCATGTTCTTTTTATAATAGATCCTGTCCTGTAGATTTATTTATATATATATATATATATATATAATCACAATAAAATCCACAGGTGACTTCATATTCCTCACACAAACAGTCATACATTTATTTGTAAGTCAGGCAGTGTAAGTCTTGAGATAAGATGTATCTTGAAACAATAGAAGTAACATCACTTTAAAAGATCAATCTGAAAATGTTATAGATCTTCAAATAATTATCTCTTAAAATCCCGCTGTGATTAATTATTTCCAGGGAGCATATTTATTATTTTAGAAGCATCTGGAGAAAAGAATTAGAAAGGAAAAAATAACTTTCTGAAACCTACTTTTTATCAAAATCATCTTGACAGATTCAGGCTACCTACAGACTCAATTCACCTGAAAGGCAATGATATAACATTTATGTCAACTGTAATATAAGCAAATAATCAGCAGTGAAGTTTGGAAGAGTTACAGGAAAATAAAAATTTTTTGTACAATTTTATTAAATCAAGTAATGTGAAATTTTCTTAATACATATGAAAGTGAAGTGATATTGAAAGTTGGCATTATTAAAGATATATTTGCATAGTTAATGAGATATTACAATCATGTTTCAATCCTACTTTTAAGCTTTAGCAAGTTTTGACTATCAAAAATCATTACTTATCATTTTGAGGCATATAACATGATCCTATTAGCATTAGATAAATTTAGTCCATGTGTAGAGAATTTACACATATTACCTGATAGTTTACCTTTATTTTAATCATATTTAAAAAATTCTTTTGGCCATATATTTTAATAAAATGAGCTGCTATCTGACTTAAGAATGACAATCTAATAAATATTAATTAAACATCCACTATACAATAAAAAAAAAGTGCCACAGAGGTTACAATCCATAAGGTTAAACCAGAAAGGATAAGTGGTGTCTCCACACATCTTTGATAAAAAGGTATGTGAATAATGCATATTCTTATAACTAAAATATATGAAAAATAGACAAATTATACTAATTACAGCCAGGTTTCTTGATCGGAGTGAGAGATGACAAATAAGCTTCAATGATCAAGTGGTGATTAATGTTGAAGACATCAGTATAAACTCAGGCTAATATACATGCAGATTGATACATACAAAATATTTTTGATTATGTGTATTTTCACAGGTTAGTATACACATGTATACTTCCTTATGTAGGAGGCCTAGAACAAATGACACCCCAACAACATCAAACACCTATGGTCCGCAGAATTTTTTTCTTATATTATTCTCTAGTGAAAGAAACTAGGGCTTTTAGAAAAATGGCTGATTCCAGGACTGGAGCAAGGAATATAATATAAGCTTGGAGTATCTTTTAGTAACATAAATTAAGGAAATATTTACAATAAAAAGTATGTATGTGTATACCAAATGAAATAAGAAATCAAGAAAGAGTTGCATTTGACCAAAGCTGGACAATTTGGACAACAAATTAGAGTTGCATTGCATTATAACCCAAAGTACAAAGTCAGTATCTATGAACCCATACTGATGTGAGCAAATAATTGATAAATAAATAAATAATATGAGTGAATGCACAAATCTCCTATGTAGAATGATTTCAAATAATTTATGACAAGTGACTCTCAATTTTTCTCTCTTTAAGGATTGGCTGTATATGGTGAGTTCTTTCCATACTGTATGGAAAGGGAGAAAAAAGAAGAATAACTTCAGAAAGGGAAAAACCTAATGAATTCAGTCAGGTGAGATTGAGGTTAACATCCCCAGCCATAAGTCATATTGATTGTGTATGCTTTTGATATGATATAATGAGAAAGACATTTTACTTCTGTCGTCTTCTTCCCAGTGACCCATAAAACCAGTATAATCACGAGAAAAAGCATAGGACTGACTTCATTTCAGCTACAATCTACAAAATACCTATCCAGTACTCATTAATTGTCAAAGTCACTGAAAACAGAGAAAGTCTTAGATACTGTCACATCTAAGAGGGGTCTAAGGAGACATGGTGCTTAAATTTAATTTGGTACTATCCTGGAATCTTGGCATAGCAAAATGACATTATAAAATAATTAAGAAACTCTGAAAAAAAGTGTGGACTTTAGCTAATAATTGTCAAGAAGGATGCCATGCTAGGGATAGAAACTCTGAAAAAAAGTGTGGACTTTAGCTAATAATTGTCAAGAAGGATGCCATGCTAGGGATGATGAATATTTTTTCATGTGTCTGATAGCCATTTGTATGTCTTCATTGGAGAAGTGTCTGTTCATATCTTCTGCCCATTTTTTGACATGATTATCTGTTTTGTGTGTGTTGAGTTTGAGAAGTTCTTTATAGATCCTGGATATCAACCTTTTGTCTGTACTGTCATTTGCAAATATCTTCTCCCATTCCGTGGGTTGACTCTTTGTTTTGTTGACTGTCTCCTTTGCTGTGCAGAAGCTTTTGATCTTGATGAAGTCCCAAAAGTTCCTTTTTGCTTTTGCTTCCTTTGCCTTTGGAGACAGGAAGATTCAAATTAAAACCACATTGAGATACCACCTCACACCAGTTAGAATGATCCAAATTAGCAAGACAGGAAACAACATGTGTTGGAGAGGATGTGGAGAAAGGGGAACCCTCTTACCACTCTTGGTGGGAATGCAAGTTGGTGCT
>PISX010006354.1:87376-98551 GCA_004024625.1 Mellivora capensis
TCTACACATTTAATGCAATCCCTATCAAAATCCCACCCATCTTTTTCAAAGAAATGGAACAAATAATCCTAAAATTTATATGGAACCAGAAAAGACCTCGAATAGCCAAAGGAATATTGAAAAAGAAAGCCAAAGTTGGTGGCATCACGATTCCGGACTTCAAGCTCTACTACAAAGCTGTCATCATCAAGACAGTATGTTACTGGCACAAAAACAGACACATAGATCAATGGAACAGAATAGAGAGCCCAGAAATAGACCCTCAACTCTATGGTCAACTAATCTTCGATAAAGCAGGAAAGAATGTCCAGTGGAAAAAAGACAGCCTCTTCAATAAATGGTGTTGGGAAAATTGGACAGCCACTTGCAGAAAAATGAAATTGGACAATTTCCTTACACCACACATGAAAATAGATTCAAAATGGATGAAAGACCCCAATGTGAGAAAGGAATCCATCAAAATCCTCAAGGAGAATGTAGGCAGCAACCTCTTCAACCTCAGCCGCAGCAACGTCTTCCTAGGAACATCGCCAAAGGCAATGGAAGCAAGTGCAAAAATGAACTATTGGGATTTCATCAAGATCAAAAGCTTTTGCACAGCAAAGGAAACAGTTAACAAAACCAAAAGACAACTGACAGAATGGGAGAAGATATTTGCAAACGACATATCAGATAAAGGGCTAGTGTCCAAAATCTATAAAGAGCTTAGCAAACTCAACACCCAAAGATCAAATAATCCAATCAAGAAATGGGCAGAGGACATGAACAGACATTTCTGCAAAGAAGACATCCAGATGGCCAACAGACACATGAAAAAGTGCTCCACATCACTCGGCATCAGGGAAATGCAAATCAAAACCACGATGAGATATCACCTCACACCAGTCAGAATGGCTAAAATTAACAAGTCGGGAAATGACAGATGCTGGCGAGGATGTGGAGAAAGGGGAACCCTCCTACACTGTTGGTGGGAATGCAAGCCAGTGCAACCACTCTGGGAAGCAGCATGGAAATTCCTCAAAAAGTTGAAAATAGAACTACCCTATGACCAGCAATTGCACTACTAGGTATTTACCCTAAAAATACAAATGTAGTGATCCAAAGGGGCACGTGCACCTGAATGTTTATAGCAGCAATGTCTATAATAGCCAAACTATGGAAAGAACCTAGATGTCCATCAACAGATGAATGGATAAAGAAGAAGTGGTATATATACGCAATGGAATACTATGCAGCCATCAAAAGAAATGAAATCTTGCCATTTGCAATGACGTGGATGAAACTAGAGGGTATCATGCTTAGTGAAATAAGTCAGTCGGAGAAAGACAACTATCATATGATCTCCCTGATATGAGGAAGTGGGGATGCAACATGGGGGGTTGGACGGGTAGGAAAAGAGGAAAAGAAACAAGATAGGATCACGAAGGAGACAAACCATAAGTGACTCAATCCCACAAAACAAACTGAGGGGTGCTGGGGGGAAGGGGGTCGGGAAAGGGGGGTGGGGTAATGGACATTGGGAAGGGTATGTGCTATGGTTAGTGCTGTGAAGTGTGTAAACCTGGCGATTCACAGACATGTACCCCTGGGGATAAAAATATTTTATATGTTTATAAAAAATTTAAAAATTTATATAAAAAAAAGAATACATTCTTTTACTTCTAAAATCTTTACTAAGAAACATCATTAGGAATTGAAACATCTAATCACAGAAAAGTGATTACAATTTTTAGGCCTATTTTCATCTGCTTTATCATTTTTCTTTGCTTTATTCTTTTTTATAATTTCTTTTCATCAAAATTTGAGAATATGTGGATTAAAGATTTGATTGATATGTGTAATTCAGAAAATGCAAGGACAGCTTCAGTTTTCTGTTTTTACTAAAGTTTCTGAATTAATTAAAAATAGAGTAAAAATGCTTTGGATTAAAGCACATTTGGTTGGTCTACTATAGTGTAAGTTGTGCATGCTTATGTGTCTGTTATCAAAGAACAGATATCTAGAAAGACCACCATCAGTGGAGCTTGGACAAAAATGCTTATCTTCATATTGGGGCTCTACACCATACTGTCCCTTGAGTATTATTGCATATCCAGTACAAAGAAAAAAGCTTGTCTCAGAAGATGCTCATTGAATGCTTATTGACTGATTCACAGATTGACCCAATACAATAAGTTTCCATGTAAGTAAACGCTAGAAATGTAGACAAACCATTCACAGGTGCATTAATCCAATTCAGATTTCCACATTCCATAGTCTAATCCATTAAGAATTCCACATTCCAGAGTATAATGCCCTTCTGCATCATGTCAGTCTTTGTTGTGAACTTTTACAAACTCTAAATTTAATTTTTCATGGCAAAATTATTTTTATTCATTAATTTATTCTTTCAATCTGGTGACAAATGCCTAGTGAATACTCCTTACTTGTCTGACACTAGACATTTATTTGTTATTACTTGTCTGACACTAGACTAGTACTGATAAGTACTGAGGGAAAGATTACATGGTTCTAAATATTTACAACAAAAATAGAGGAACATCAAGCCATTAACAGGTAACTTGGAAACTGAAAACTAACACAGATCATTCAGGTCTACTAACTGATGACTCCTATTACATGATCGTGTATGCTGGAGTATTGATATCATGAATGGGTTAGAGAAGGCAGAGCCAATGATGTCACAAACTTTTCCATTCTACCTTCAGATGCAACAAGGAGCAGATGGATGTTGTGGAATAGCTTCATTTCCATTCTTATCTCACTTACATAATTCAATTATATTAAACCCTCTAATACAAAAGATATTAAAAGATGCTGTTAAAGGGCCAGTTTTTACATGTGGGTACAATTAAAATACTCAATTCACCAATTTTGCCCCTCTTCCAAATTCTACTTCTCCATTCTCAAGATTCATATTGTATACCATCCTATATTATTTTGAGTACTTTTTTATTGCCCAGGCTCTGTTCTGGGCAATATTTCCTAGATCCAGTATGAACAAGATATACAAAGTTTCTGCTTTCAGGCAACTTGTATTTTAATTGAGAAGACAAAACAAATCTAAAAATGAAATAATTGAGGACATAATGAGTGCTGCAGAGAAAAATGGAGGAAATGTTATGGGATGGTAGAAAGGCTACTTTGTTTATTTTTAAATATTTATTTATTTATTTTAGAGAAGGGTTGGGGAGCAGCAGAGGGAAAGATTATCAAGCAGATTCACTGTTGAGCAGGGAGCCCAACACTGGGCTTGAACTCACTACCTTGAGATCACGACCTGAGCTGAAATCAAGAGTCAGACCCTCAACTGACTGAGCCACCCAGGTTCCCTGAAAAGGCTATAATAGTTAGCAGGAATGGCTTGGTGAGGAACCAACAGTTAAGGAAAGGCCTAAATGAGGTGAGTGGGAACATTTCTTGCTAGTAACATAATGTGTATAGGCCCTAAAGTGGACATGAGCTTGGAATAAAATAGACACAAGAAAAATGCCCCATTGTGTGAGAGAAAGGAGACTTATGGACAGCAGGAGATTGGAACAACAAAGTTTTTCTCTTGGCCACTGCCAGATCTCCATTTATGTGCTTTTTATAAATGAACAAACCCTAAAAACATTATAGTATTCTTCTCCTTTCTTTATCAACCCCCACACTTCTCCCCTTAATATCAAGCCTGTTTTTAAATAGCCCTTAATTAGGAGTCTTTTTTTTCACTGGTCCCATTAGCCCTCTCTAGTCAGAGAAATGGGTAGTTGAAAGGTATTCCTGGATCAAGAAACCTCTCTTAGGGGTTTAAAATTTAATAACACATAAATTGTTGTTTCTCTGGACTGATCACTCCAATCAATATAAAATTATGTATTAACAACTCATTTTAAAATAAAACACCCTACTCATCTTATTCCTACAATAAGATAATGTAGTTGTCACTTCTCTTTTGCAAGATGGGAGAATTATTAAATGTTCTTTAGGGAAATTTCCTAAGCTATACATTCCTAATTTCCATCCTCGAAGAGAGATGGTCACAATGGAGCTTCAAACCATAATCTGTAGGATGCAGAAGAGCATTTCCATCCCTCTGACTTTGTTCCCATTAGAGTTATTAGTCCTTATTCTGAATACTCACAAACCAGAACATCTTGGAGGATCCTGTCATTCAGGCTTTGCTCTTGTAAGATATCCACAAAACACTCATGTCTATGATACTGACACCGTAACAGTAAATACAAATAGGAAAAATAAAATCTTCCAGTTGGAAATAAAGGAAGAGACCCCTGACCCTTTCCTCACTTCCCTTTTCTTTTTTATTTTAGACATTTGAAAATGTAAGGTGTGTTTTTTGTTTTGTTTTGTTTTGTTTTGTTTTGTTTTGCTCTGTGAAATATGTATAAATCTTTAAAAGCAAAGTCAGCCTCTCCTCAATTTTAAGATCCAGGAATGTTCTCTGTAGACCTGGGATGATCTCTTTGAAATCAAAGCAGGTGGGAAGGGAGATGCCTAACTTTAGTGGGCACTTTCCTCCAATTGCAGGTCTACCTACCTTCTGTCATAAAGTCTGTTCTTACCCTGGTGAAAGTCACTTAGCTAACAGAGATTGACCCTTCTTAGTAGAGTTCAAATGCACTCAGTGTCCCCAGTGGTGCTGTCAAGTCTGCTGACTTCTGGACTGGCTGTTATTTATATTGAGTATAAAATGTATGTAGAGTTGTATCTGCTTGGCTATAGAAAAGGATGTGATTTCTTTCAGTCTTTGCAATCTCTTAGGGTGTTGCCTGTGATGCACATCACATTCCAGTTGAATGCTTATCCAACAAGAAAACCACTTTCTTTCTCTTCCTACTTGGTGGAAAGGTTTTCTGGGGTGGGAAAAGACTTTGTCTCTAATTATATTTCCCCAACAGTTCATAGGCCTGAGATCCAGACCCAGAGCTGAAATTGAGGAGTGTTCTGGTGTTTGATTTGGACTGATAAAATAGGAGCTGAGAGATGTTCAAAGAAAAAAAATCAAGTTGAGGAAGGTATTGTTGAGTTTGAATCTAAAGGAGCAGATACTGGGTTCAGGAAATGAGAAATGAATCAGAGATAGAATAATGGATTCCAAACTGTGACTTGAAGACTGAATATAGATTTCCTAAGGTGATGTAGCAGGAGGACAATGACTTCAGAGTGTCAGTATTGTTTGGAACAGGGACACCTGGGTGGCTCAGTCAGTTAAGTGGCTGACTCTCAATTATGGCTCAGGTCATGATCTCAGAGCCTGAGATTGAGCCCCACATCAGGCTCCCTGCTCAGTGCTGAGTCAGCTGGTCCCTGTCCTTCTGCCCTTCCCCCTGCCCCCTCTCTCACTCTCTCTCTCAAATAAATAAAATTGAAAATAAAATATTGCTACGAATATGACGAATATGGTAGAGGCTCTGCTGGGATCTTTTACCAGAGTACATTTTTGAAAGCAAGGTCCCTCTTATTTTTTTTCCAGAAATAAGGGCCTTTATTTACATTCACTTTTCACTGTATACCAGGGAGAGAGAATTCATAAATTTCCAAGATAGAGGGATGCCTAGATGGCTCAGTCAGTTAAGCATCTGCCTTGGGTTCAGGTCATGGTCCTAGGGTACTGGGATCAAGTCCCACATCAGGCTCCTTGCTCAGCAGGAAGCCTGCTCTTCCCTCTGCCTGCTTCTCCCCCTGCTTATATACTCTCTGTCTCCCTCTGACAAATAAATAAATAAAATCTTTAAAAAAAATCCAAGATAGATTTCCACAAAACTCTTGGTCTACCCAACAGATTGTTAAATAAGCAAATGTTTGAATCAAACATTTCATCTTTTAAATTAAAAAAAAGATAAATTCAATCAGTGACTACAGATTTGAAAGTGTATAGTTTCTTTTTTCCTTGACTTTATGCTAACAAAGAGAAGGCAAGCAAATATGCAGACATTCTGAGAACGTGTGATTCGTATTTTTCTTGCCATTTCTCCTTTGCTCTAAGGATTAAATTAAGTCCCTTTAATTAATGACCTTAAAGGACTTCCACAAAATTAATGTACAAATCAGCACATATTTTTGTGTGGGGGAGAAGGGGAGAAAAATTATTATCAGTTTTTATGTCAGAAGAATAGAATTGTAATCCAGTTTTCTATAGATATGATTATAAATTCTAAAGGAATATTTTCAAACCATAATATCTCAATTGGCTGTCTATCCTAATTGGCATGAGAACTCCAGAATCTAGCCAATGTCTTGGAAGATCAACAAAAACAGAGTGAACAATCAATTCAAAAAATAAATAGGATTTGTTGTCTAAGAGCAGCAAGAGTTTGAGCCACACTCTGGTTATGTTCCCTGATTTATAAGCTGACACAAATTCCTAGGTGTGTACTTGTGTGTGTGCATGGTTTGTGTGTGTATGTGTATGTGTTTATTTTCTCCACCAGTAAGAAGTTAAGCTATAGTTGTCCTTATTCATGTTCTGTAGGACTGGGATTTCTTGAGGCTTGCAGTTGAAAGTATGACAGGAGATATAATTTGAATAGAAAAGGTAAATTTTATTTTCATGTCTGTGTGTGCATATGTATATAATATTTATTTTCTTTTAAGTCAAATAATTCAAACTTGCATCTAATCCAAGCTCATAACAGTTATTTATATATCTGCCTTGCATGCTAAAGAAATAATTTAAATTTCCATTCTTATTTCTAATATCTCATGAAATAAAAAAAATAATTCAGATTGCTCTAAATGACTTTGACTTTCTCATAATGTGAATATCTTGTATGTATGTTCAATTACCTTATTTTGCATAAATATGACATAATTAAACTTTATTACTTGTAATTTACACCATGGTTAATCATAGCTGAAAGGCCACACTTGCCTTCCATACAGTGCTTTAAAATAAAATGCCTTTCCAAATGAACAAATGTTCAGTATTAATAATTGCACTTGGAAGTGCTTTTATCCAAAACTACTTGTATGATTATTCTAGAAATAGTCAATGTCAGTAAGTGGCATTTTAACAGATAAATTACTTTCTATAATAGCAAACCATTTACTTAGTGGAATAAAAGATTTGGCAAAGTAACTCACTATCAATAAATGCAACTTTTGCATGTAAATTTGTATATTACTGGAAAAAAAACCATGCTGTGTTTTTTCATTTTTAAATATTTGGCCCCTTTATTTTTTATATCTCAACATTTTTAAAACATACAAGTACTAGCAAGCAACTGCACATCAAAAGCACTTAAAATAAGTAAATAATGTAGATAACTATCACATTTCAATAAAGTCTAAATTTGTCATTTGGCAATTTATCTATCCGTCATGGAAAAGATACCATAATGAAGAAAACAATATTATTCATGAAACACATTTTTTTTTGGTGGAATATGTTAAAACTCTATTTTTAAAGGTATCACAATAGCCACTGAAACACAAATTTATTTTCCTGAGGCAAATGGTCAAGCAGTTGTGAGTGAGGAAAGACAAAGCTTGGGTAGCTGGCCAGGCCCTCCCTGTCACTGCCTCACAACTGGGACCCCTGTGTGTAGAAAGCAAGACCTCAGGCAACAGCAGCACAGCCCTACTCTCCCATTGTAAGCCAAGTGGTGTCAAGTCAGAAGACAAGAAACCACACTAATTATTAAAGAAAGATAGTTCAATATTTGTAAATGGTTAAACATACAAGAGAATTGAAAGGAAAAGGGGAGCAGCAAAGTAGCTGCAGGTAAGCCTGGGGCTGTAGGAAACAAGGATCTGCCTGGCCAGATCTAAAACTGGAAGGAAGGGCCTTAGGACCATATAATTGGGACCCGGACCCCGATGAGAAGACTTGGGCCATTGCTGGTACCTCTCACCAGAATGCTCACCAGATCAAAAGAGTTCCATGCTATCATCTCAGTTATACACATACACACACACAATACATATATAGGAAATATTTTAAATTAGGCTTCCCTAATCCTACTTGGGTTGGATCCAATCATCACCTTGGGCTGTGGTAAGTCATTTGGCTAAATGGGAATACCCAGACCTGGCTGAATGAGACGTTGTAAGCCAACCAAAGCAACCCTAAAGCAGTGAATGGATTCATCATGACAGTGTTAGCACCACTAGGAGCAAAGGTGAGACACACACTGACATCTGGGGCCAGGGTGGGGTGGGGGGAGACATACAGTGGGGGAGACTAAATCTGAATTAATTTGGCAGTAAATTCATCCCTAAACTCTTAAAAAAGAAACTGGCCCTCTTGACACCTTAATACCAGTCTTGTAAGACCCAGAGTGAAGGAACTGGGTGCTTTGTCTGTGGATTTCTGATTCACAAAAACTGTGAGATGCTGAATGACTATTGTTCTGGGCCTCTAGGTTGGTATTTCTTTATTAGAGCATCAATAGAAACCCAATACAGAGGGCAGTCAAATGGTGTATATTTACTCAAAGCTGGCTTCTTATCATTGTGGAAAAAATTCTAAATTCTGAGAAGAGAAAGAGAAACCTCTGGTATGACTAACAGGGCAGTGGACGCCCTTGAGTTGAAACCTGGGATATCCCTTCAGAAGCCCCACAGGCCTCTCCTCTGGGCATTCTCATACACAGCAGTGAATCCACTGTAGTAAAATGAAGACTAGGGACAAAGCCTATTTCCCTGTTACCTGGAGCTGGAACGTTGACTGTATTCTTCAACATATGTACACCAGAAACAAACAAACAAACAAAAACAGGGGTTGGATGTTAGCCAGACACTTCTGGGTGGGCCTACTTCTAAAGGAAGCTTAGATTCTATTATTCCTCTGGCACCTTGATAAACAAATCTCCCTCTGAACATTATGAAAAGGAATTACTTTTGGTTCAGTGATGCTGGCTGTAATTATTTTGGGCATCATGGATTTTTTTATAGGATTGTGATGATGGTCATTTAATAAATGCTGTATTTGATATGAACATTTGATATTTGGTATGAACACTGGGTATATGAGCCCAGTACAAGCACACAGACCTGCTGGCTGAACACATTCCATGAACTCCTGCCGGCAGGTTTCATAACTGTATCTGTAGTGTGTTACCCGGTACTTGCTATTCTTAAAGAGCTTGTCAAGATCATATAGCTGAAATAAGAGAAGAGAAAGTATTTAGTCTTCTCACAAAAGATTTAATAAAGGCAGCAGTCCTGTGTGAAGCTATTTCATTCCAGTGGACATCACTGATGCTTGGATCTCCTCTGTGGAGTATCAAAGATGAAACTGTGAAATCTCTGCTGTTTCACAGGCAAGGACTGATGTCATAACTGTGACTGAACAGACTGCTGCCATTATGGAACCTGGTATGAAGTCTTGGACTTTGCCAGCACTGTTTTTGTGTGTGTTCTTCCAGAAAAAGTTCAGGATCAATTAGCTTCCACATAGCCAGGCCTGCAATCTATCTGTATACTCCTTTCACAAAGCTATTTGTGTTATTCTACAGTATTTCATCAGTGGGTCAGACATGTTTTAACACAACATGAGCTACTGGTAGGTGTTGAAATGTTCCTTTGCATTGAAGATATCGTGATGATGACTCCCACTGAGGAAATTGCTCACACTTCAGTGATCAGAGATGGTTGGGCCTTGAATGAAGAGGAAATTCAGAGCTCTCATGTGCCAGAGTCCTCTACTGTGAGTGGAATTGGCACATCCTACAAGGGGTCAACCCAGGTTTCTAATGCCTTGGTCAATTTCAAGAAGAGGTGGCAACACACTCATGGGTCACAGAAACAGTGCTGCTCACCTTGTTACCTATGCCACTGGTACAAAAAAAGGACCTTGGCAATGAAACTTGTCACCTATCCAAGGGAATGCTAGAGCAATTTGTCATCATAGTAATAGATAGATAGATAGATAGATATCTTATTGTATGTAATACCAGATACTCTTCATGATGGGTGAAAATTTAGATCCAGCTCTTGGATGTGAAACATGCCATCTTGAGAATTACATAAATACATATTATATAGACATGTGGATCATCAATAATAATGGCTTTAACTATTTGATGAGACCATTGTGGCACCAAAATAGTGATGATTGAATACATAGAGATATAGGCTACATATAACTTAGACTCTCTCCCTCACATGCTTTCATTCTCACTGCATTTCTTTATCTATCTATCTGTCATCTATCTATCTCAATCTATCTCACTATTTATCTACCTATCTACCAGCTAACTAACTAAACTGTACTCTCACACAGAGAGCAACTCCATTTAAAGCAAATTATCTGGAGTGAATTAGCGTATGCACTCACCATTTCTACTAGAGGTTGGTGAATTTGTACTCAAAATCATTACAGTAATGGAATTACCACAAAGAACTATAAACCTGTCCTATTTGTTACCCATGCCAGCATTTATGAAAAGGGGTTGTATCACAACAGTTTTCAGCTATTTGTAAGTTACACACGATCCTTCCCACTCTGCCTTATCTGAGTTCCTTAGTGTCAGGGGTGTGGAATTAGAGTAGTTAGAAGATACAGTGAACTGATCATCTGTTTTGTGTGTGTTGAGTTTGAGAAGTTCTTTATAGAATCTGGATATCAACCTTTTGTCTGTACTGTCATTTGCAAATATCTTCTCCCATTCCGTGGGTTGCCTCTTTGTTTTGTTGACTGTTTCCTTTGCTGTGCAGAATTTTTGATCTTGATGAATGTCAAAAAATGGGCAGAAGATATGAACAGACACTTCTCCAATGAAGACATACAAATGGCTATGAGATACATGAAAAAATGTTCATCATCACTAGCCATGAGGTAGATTCAAATTAAAACCACATTGCAATACCACCTCACACCAGTTAGAATGGCCAAAATTAGCAAGACAGGAAACAACGTGTGTTGGAGAGGATGTGGAGAAAGGGAAACACTCTTACACTGTTGGTGGGAATGCAAGTTGGTGCAGCCACTCTGGAGAACAGTGTGGAGGTTCCTCAAGAAGTTAAAAATTGAGCTTCCCTATGACCCTGCAATTGCGCTACTGGGTATTTACCCCAAAGATACAGATGTGGTGAAAAGAAGGGCCATCTGTACCCCAATGTTTATAGCAGCAATGGCCACGGTCGCCAAACTGTGGAAAGAACCAAGATGTCCTTCCACGGACGAATGGATAAGGAAGATGTGGTCCATATACACTATGGAGTATTATG
>PISX010006355.1:0-98406 GCA_004024625.1 Mellivora capensis
CGCACACTCTTTCCTCACGCCTCCTGACAGGTACGGCACCCGTCCTTGGGCACGACTTTGGGAAAATTCTCATCTTGTGGCCACGTGCAATGCCGTGGTTCCGGCTGGCTGCAACCTTGGGAGCCCTTGGAGAGGTCGGCTGGGCACCGGTGGGGGGAAGTGACCTCTGGAGCAGCCTGAAGTGAAGACACAGTGGAGCTAAGGACCAGTCTTGCCCCGGGGTCCCGGTGGTCTGCATCGCCTCCGTCCCCTTACCCCAGAGGGGTGGTGTCCGGGGCTGCTTTCGGTTTTCCGAGTGGAGGCTGGTGGAGAGGATGGAGTAGAACCTTGGGGCCCTCACGAGTCTCTTGGTTTGTCAGAGTCTCAGTTCCTCGTTACAGGTATAAGTTACTTGTAAGCTCCCTTGTGAGGACTGGCGAGCGCTTTGCCCTCACTCAGAAAAGCCTTGTTCCACTACAAGGGGTTGTGCTGACAAGGATGATGTTGTCACGATAAAGATAAAATGATACAGACGATGACAACTGTAGATAGTGGGCTACAGTCCCTCTCAGACTTTTGGCTTTCTACCATTAGCGTGGGCCCTGGTATCATCCTCCCGCTTGCAGGACCTGTTAACGACTACGTGTTCAGTGTGGTAGGTGCTTCCGGGACTTGGTCCCAGCTCAGGTGGCACCTTTTCAGAGATGCCTACCCAGACCACGCTGTTTAAGGTAGAGCCCCTTTTTTCTCACATCACTCTTATTTCTTTCCCCGTGGTTAGCATAGTCTGTGATGGTTTTTTTTTTGTTTTTTTTTTTAAGATTTTATTTCTTAGAGCGTGATGGGATGGGAGGGGCAGAGGGAGAGGGAGAAGCAGGCTCCCCGCTGAGCAGGGAGCCCCAAGCGGGGCTCCATCCAGGACCCCAGAAATCATGACCAGAACCATTCAGGTGTCATTGTCTATATATAGGTTTATTATGTGTTTCTTCCAACTAGAATGTAAAATCCTGTGAAGGTTAGGGACAGTTCCTCTCGGGCTGGTCTCTGTGCCCCCACCGCCCAAAACAGTACCTGGTTTACACTGTCGACTCTCAGTAATTGTCCATTAGTCGTATTTGTCCATTCATTAGAGAGATTAATTAAAGAAATGTTAAAGAGGAGGTTGGGGATTGTTTTGCCGCCAGTAGTTTTGATGGTAACAAATGGCTGTGTGAGGAATGTGTTGCTTCTGGTCTGTGTTGGAGATGGGTAGGAGAAGCCAGAGACTCCTCTTTGGTCAAATCCCGTTTTTGTTTTTTTTTCTTTTTTTTAAGATTTTATTTATTTATTAGACAGAGATCACAAGCAGGCAGAGAGGCAGGCAGAGAGAGAGGAGGAAGTAGGCTCCCTGCTAAGCAGAGAGCCCGATGCGGGGCTCGATCCCAGGACCCTGAGATCATGACCTGAGCCGAAGGCAGAGGCTTTAACCCACTGAGTCGCGCAGGCGCCCCTCAATTCCGGGTTTTAGGCCTCACCTGTCACAGGCTGTTTGCAGCACAGAGCAGTGCTGACCACAGTGACTCTGAAACTCCTTTCTTCCTTTTCTCTTATTACGTTGTTATTTTATGGGTCTGTTTTGGCTGTGTAATCTCAGGCCATATCATCTGTGTTTGCTGGAATTGAGTTTACTCATCTATAAAATGAGGCAGTTGAACGAGATGATCTCAAAGGTCCTTTCTGGTTCAAAGAGAGGGGAGGAGAGTGGGAAGCGGGAGGGAGTAGAGATGAAACAGGAGTGGCCACGGTTTTAATAATTGTTGAAGCTGGGTCTGTGACTGAAATTTTTCATAATGAAAAGTGTTGTTGTTGTTGTTTTTTTTTAAAAGGTCTGTGATTCCTTTTTCTGTCATCCCTGACTGTGAGTGTGCTTTGATCATGACCCTAGGCACTGATTCTCAGAGAGCTCATCCTTTCTTAGCGCTTGAATTGTTACCTCTTTTGGGAGGTTTTTCCAGTGTACATTCCTCAGGCTACCTGCTCTTCTGCCTTTCAGTCCTGTACTTGTAGCTTCCTAGAAGAACAATCTCACTTCACTGCTCAGAGTTCCCCACTTCTAGTAAGTGGGCTGCACATGGTTTGGTGCTGGATCAGTCTTTTTCAATGCTGATATGAAGCTTCCTGAAACCATGAACACAGTTTCCCAAAAAATCTGCTAGTAAGTGGCCACGACAAACTGCTAGGATCCACTTGAAAGATCATTACAGGAGCCTGATACGGAAGCACCGTGGCGGGAAGAGGTGGCAGAAAGGCAAAGTGCGACTGTATCAGGTATCTAGCAGTTGTGCTGCTTTTGCTTCTAAAAATTCAAAGTATTTTATCGCCATTAAAAGAAATTCAGGACCTACAGTTACACTCTGTGCACCACATTTAAAAAGCTCTACCATTGTGACTCAATGTGATGTTGAATGGTGGATATGGTCATGTTTCCAGATTTTTAATGTTAACTCTTGTAAGCTCTGGGTATCTTCAAACCTACATTTGTTTACACAGGGCTGAAATGTCTTTCAGTTTCTAAGCACTGATTCATGGAAATGGAACATGTTTTGACTGAATGAAGTGTTTTCATCATTTAAAAGTGCAGTTTCCAGCTGTTTTTTTTTTTTTTTCCTTAACTACTATTCTGTAAAATCTCATTTTGACCCACTTAACTTTGAGAGATATTTTCCAAGGTGGTTCCTGCCCTCCCAGCAACTTGTATTTCTCATTGGACTAAATGACCTTGGAACTGGTTTTGAAATTAAGGCCCAAATAATAAAATTTTGACGTTTTTTGACATAAATCTCTTATCTATGTATTTTTATTTTATTTATTTGAGAAAAAAAGAGAGTACACAGGTGCGCACGAGCAGGGAGAGGGACAGAAGGAGAGGCAGAAGCAGGCTCCCCACTGAGTAGGTAACCTGAAGGGGTTGGTTGGGGGCTCCATCACAGGATCCTAGATCATGACCTGAGCCAAAGGTAGATCCTTAACCAACTGAGCCACCCAGCCCTGCCCCCTGCCGCATGATCTTTTAATATTAAAATCCTATCTTCCCAAAGAATAATGCCAAGGCAAAAGAAGGAAATTGTTTTTTGTTTTTGTTTTTGTTTTTTTAAAGATTTTATTTATTTATTTGACAGACAGAGATTACAAGTAGGCAAGAGAGGCAGGCAGGGAGAGAGGCTCTTGAGAGGCTCTTGAGAGCCCGATGTGGGGCTCGATCCCAAGACCTGGGATCATGACCCGAGCCAAAAGCAGAGGCTTTAACCCACTGAGCCACCCAGGCGCCCCAAAAGAAGGAAATTGTACACTGTCAAACAAAAGAAGCAAACCCTTGGATATCAGGATTCATTTGAAAGGAAATTTCAGAGGACTCATTTCAGTGCTGCTGTTCCTTCCTGTACGCATATGCAGGCAACGCATATTCATATATATGGAAAACAAGCATTTCATAATTAACTGAGGTTGGAGAGTATAACTCCAGTGAGGAAGTGAGTTACTTCTGGTCTAAGATAATCGCCATGTATCCAGAGGGGCAGTGATCCTTCCAAGTAAATTATGTAGAAAATCCAGTCATCAAACATGATCTCACTGTTGTAGAGAAAGTGCTCTGCCAGCTGTTGTAGCAGAGGTGAGAAAAGGAGAATCCCTGCCATCAAGGTACCCAAAACTATGGTGGTGGAAACAATTGACAAGAAGAAGTGCCATAAAAAAGAGTATAAAGTGGTAGAGTAGTTGAAAAGAGACTTTGAAAATTTGACAGGCAGAGAGTGGAAGCAAGACATGGCCAGCCAGAGAAGCATCAACAAAGATGAACAAATTGTGAAATGCGTGGTATGCTGAGTGGAGAATGATGAGTTATAGGTACATGTGTGGGCGAGTAATGTTCTGTGGGGCTTCCCACAGAAGACCCACCGATCGCAACCCGTCCTCGTGGAGATACTGAGAGAGCAATTGGAAGCAGGCATGATGACCCTGGAAATGAGTCAAAACTTAGAAATGACCCCATAATTGCATTTCCCTGGGGACAGTATGCAGTGGGACATGATTGTCTTAAAGTGGCTAGACATAGCAAGAGGAGAGGCATGAAGGTGGCGGAGAACGAGAAATACTTTGGGTCATGGAACCCACGGGACCATCTCTTACATGGCCTGACACAGAAGCATTGGGTTGTTACATTTGAGAGGTTTGGTTTGATTAAAAGCCAGATTCAAACCACAGCTATATAGGCTTCTTCCTGCCTAGATTGATAGACCCAAACTTCACTGAGGACGCTTTCCCCTCCCTTTTGGTTCGTTGTCTTACCCAGCATGGCCACAGCATTCATCTGAAATGTATTTTCCAGTTCACTGTCACTTACTGAGAAAACCTGTATTTCTCATTTTCCACTATCTTTAAAAGTGCTCGAACTGATGGTTTTATATTTTTCTCAAAAAAATCTACAATGTGGCCATCTCAGCATTTCATATAATAAAAGCATAATGATCCCGAAATGAAAAATGGCCCCATCCCTGTGGAAGAATTCCACTTAGTGAATCGAGCTGATACGTGGTGTTAATTCATGAATCCGATCAGAGGTCTGACCCACTGCACGTGCTTACAGTGGTGGCCGGCTTTGCTTCCGGGTAGGCACAGTCAGCATTTGGTGAGAAGCCCTGATCATATGAACGTTGTCTTCCCCTTTTCTCTATTACAGGTCGGGTAGGAGGATGTGTCCGATATCTAGAGAGAAGAGTGATGCAGGAATCCCCTCACACATTCGTGCATCTTTTCAGGAGCGTCAGTAAGCAGTGGATTACATTTCAGCACTTGACCTTCCTCAGGCGCATGGTATGTCCGGAAGACCATCCTCTCTCTGCCGCTGTCTGCCTTTCCTTTCTTTGTGTGAGGGAATTTGAGAAATTCCTGTGAAAAGAAGAGTTGTAAGAAGTACCGCTTGGAAAAGACTTTTATTTAGTGTCCTCTTGAGTTTATCCAAAACTTTAATTCCTTGTTTTGATTATCCTTAACTGAAACCAGAGTAGTCCTGGCATTTGAGGTTAAAAGTATGATCTTGAACTTGCTGATTAAGTTTGGAGAAAGATTGAAAACTTCTGGCATATTTCACCTAGGAGAAAATTAGGAAAATCTGAACCATTATCATACATCTCTTTAAATTCTTTAAAGTTGGGACGTCTGGGTGGCTCAGTTGGTTGGACGACTGCCTTCGGCTCAGGTCATGATCCTGGAGACCCGGGATCGAGTCCCGCATCAGGCTCCCAGCTCCACGGGGAGTCTGCTTCTCCCTCTGACCTTCTCCTCGCTCGTGCTCTCTCACTGCCTCTCTCTCAAATAAAGAAATAAAATCTTTAAAAAAAAAAAATTCTTTAAAGTTCTATGAATATATCAATGATACAGAAATAATTTGTTTAACAGTGTGACCTTCCTGTTTTCCTACATCAGCAGTGCATCTGAAAGTCTTTTAAATGCATGTACCTCTGAGTAGACTCAAGCAAATTGAGATTTTAGAATTTGCTAGGTATTTTATAGTGGGCATCACTCCTATGTCCTGGCCCTCTAGGGTTGGCTCCATGATCCTGTGGGTGACGTGGTAGCTTATTCTTAATTACCAGTGAGGACATTTGCCATTAAATAGAAAAGTATAGAATGGAGAAATGTTAGCTAAAAACTCATAATTGATGCAAGCATGAACAGTTAGCAAGTTCACAATCTCAAATCTGATTTGATGCTTCTCTTTTTTAACTTAGAATGCCCACTCTAATGTAAAAAATATAAAATTAACTTAAAATCTTAATGAAGCTCCTTATTTTTTTTTAAAAGATTTTATTTATTGGGGCACCTGGGTGGCTCAGTTGGTTAAGCCACTGCCTTCGGCTCAGGTCGTGATCCCGGGGTCCTGGGATCGAGTCCCGCATCAGGCTCTCTGCTGAGCAGGGAGCCTGCTTTCTCCTCTCTGCCTGCCTCTCTGCCTGCTTGTGATCTCTGTCTAATAAATAAATAAAATGTTTAAGAAAAAAAAAGAAAGTAAAAAAAGATTTTATTTATTTATTTGACACACAGAGATCACAAGTAGGCAGAGAGGCAGGCAGAGAGAGAGGAGGAAGCAGGCTCTCTCCACAGAACAGAGAGCCTGATGCGGGGCTCGATCCCAGGGCCTAGGATCATGACCCGAGCCAAAAGCAGAGGCTTTAACCACTGAGCCACCCAGGCGCACCTGAAGCTCATTATTTTGATAAGGGATTTACATTTCCAGGAATGTTCAGATTTCTTAAGTTGGGGATCAAGGATAATGAGTATTTAGAAGAGAAACTCAAGGATGTATAATGCCTTTCTTATGTATGCAGAATTCTGGGTTCCTTCATGAGTTAATTCCTTTCTGGGACTAGTGTATATAATTTCAAGTTTTTGTGATATAACAGAAAAGTCTCTTAACTGGTTATCAGAGTAGGTGGCTCCAAGAACCAGGGCCACTTGCAACTAACTGGTTGTTGACTCTTGTCAGTTACAACCGACTGGTTGTTGACTCTGTCACTTTATTTCTGAGCCTTGGTTTTCTCTTCTGTAAGTTAAAGAAAGAGATACTGATAATGATCTAGCTTCTTTTTTTTTTTAAGATTTTATTTATTTATCTGACAGACAGAGATCACAAGTAGGCGGAGAGGCAGGCAGAGAGAGAGAGAGGGGAGGAAGCAGGCTCCCTGCTGAGCAGAGAGCCCGATGTGGGGCTTGATCCCAGGACCCTGAGATCATGACCCGAGCGGAAGGCAGAGGCTTTAACCCACTGAGCCACCCAGGCGCCCATGATCCAGCTTCTTAAATAGACTTTTTAAGAAGCACAGATAAGATACATACTTTATAGACTATGAAGGCCTATATTATGTAAAACTACACAGTGCCTCACTAGGTTGGTTATAGTTACGGCTTCTTGCTGGCAAACCATAGAGGCTATCATACGGTAAAGCTCACGTTCTTCCCACAGACACAGTGCTTTCATGTCACTGAGCCCTGAATTGTTCCCTACCACCTTGCCCTTCTCTGCGCTGTTTGCCTAAAAGCGTGGAAAGTCACCAGGTTGACTTGGGAGAACTTTCTTTTTTTCCACTGTATTTGGTACCATGTTGGGGATCGTGTTGGAGGGAATACGAAATTTATTTTTCTTTCAAGGAACTTATATGTCCAGGATTTTCTAAACCCCAGAATTAAGAACCATCACCCAGGTGTCAGTTAGGTTCACTGTACCTCTTAGTGTAGTTGTTTCCATGTAACAAACACTCAAATATTCATTAATTCAGCATGTATTTACAAAGGTATAGGGGATCCGCTATTGTAACAGACTGATGGGAAGAGTAGCCCAACAACGGTATAAGAGCATTTGAGGCCTTGGGTTTAGAGTAACACGTACTTTTCCTTATTTAGTATGTCACACAACTGAACAGAAGCCTCAACCAGCAAGTAAAGCGGAAGCCAGAACCCGTGGCATCTCCCTTCCTTGAGAAAACACCTTTGGGTCAGGCCAAAGCAGAAATCTGTGAAATGAGACCTCTTCCGCCCCCCAGCCTACCTTTATCCAGAAAGTCAGGTGGAAAAGAATTGCTCGAACTGGAATCGGCCTCCATAATTGAAGGCTCGCTAGATGCGGGGACAGAGACAAAGGATGAAAAGCACTGGAAAGAGATGAAGTTGCATCTGGACGATTTGCCAGGAATTTTGGCGCGGCTGTCCAAAATCAAACTCACAGGTACCTTGTTTTTCTGCTGCAGTCAGGTTCTTACTCGAAGCTTTATTTTTCGTTAAACGAAATGCTGATTTTATTACTGCACCAAAAGGAGTATCTTGAGACTACCCATCTTCTATTAGTATTTTTTTATTTGTCTTCGATTTACTTGGGATTCAAAATCAGCTTTTCCAAATTCTGTTTACACAGAACTGTAATAGTTTTGAAGTAAACACATTGTACTAAAACCAGTCTTTTTTATTTGCAATTAAAGTAGAGTGCCTATCCTGCTTATTTCCTTGTCTTTTGTGTCCTTATGCTTACTCTCCTTTAAAGATGGCAGTGGGGTAATGAGTTCTGTTTGAGTTCTGAAAACAGAAAGGCCTGCAGCCTGTGGCCACTGGGACTCCGAGAGCTCCGCTGGGTTTTCCTTCTCGTACGGCCTCTGGGATTGGCCCAGGCGCGCAGAGACTAGAGTGTATCTCTGGAACCAGATTGTGTGTGGCCTCAGGCCAGCGAACTGTACCAAATTTTATTGTACGCATTAGTTATTAAGCCGTAACAATGTCACTCGGTTGTCATAGCATCTGGTGAGTCAGCCAAAGCTTTATGGTCGTCAACCCGTCTCAGAGCTAAACTTGGAAGTAGCTTATTCTGGGCTAACCATGTTCAGAAGGTACATCCTGGGTCATCCTGCAGCTTGAGGACGCCGGCTCTCCTTTTCTTCTTGGACGAGAGTAGGGAGAAGAAATACAGAGGGGAAATAATAAAGCTAAACCAGGTACTCCTTGAGGAAAGAAGTGGAAAGCAGTGTCACTGAGTCAACATGGTAAAATGAACAGATGAGAGGGGGAGCCTTTGGAGAGTAGAGAAGACCAGGGAAAGAGTGGTGTGTGTTTGTTTTTCCAGACAGTTGAGCCTTGAGGTAGATCAGGTAACTTCTTTCCTCAGGGACCAAAGTCACTTAAAATCTTTTTTTGTGGGAGGCGGGGATGGAAAACAGGCATAGGAAGTTTGTCAGATCGAGGAACCATAGTAAGGCTTACGTTGTGTAACTCCAGAAGAGGAAGGCTAATTCCAGGTGGGATCCTTGAAAACAGGCCTCCGTGCTTTATGGCAGCCAAGGAAGGAATCACCACCTTTCAATGAAAAGTTATCTTTTGTCATTTATACAAATGGCTTGTGATGTTGCTGCCGTGGTAAGAATGACTTCAGATGTCATCGTAAGGATGTCACCCCAAAAATGAGTCCCCTCAGTCTGAAGGCAGCAGAAGTGAGCTCTGTCGACAGCAGGAGCTTCTTGCTTCATGTGCGCCATCATTGAACGTCCGTACCCACCCCACCCCCGCCCCGAGCCCCTGCTCTGCAGACTGCTTCTCCCTCACTGCCCCATTCCTGGCAGTAATACCAGCATCCTTTGCTTCCCCCAGATGGGAGACCTTAGCCTCATTCTTTATTCTTGGCTCTCCAGTCTCCCTTCATCTCTAGTCCAACATCCAGCTGTTAGCATTGGCGTCCCTTGTAATGCCCGTGAGATGACTCATCCCCGTTGCTGCAGCTGCCGTCCTAGCTCAGGTCCAAAACATAGGCGGCCTCTGGTCACTGCAGCCGGTTGTCTCTGACTCTCCTGCTGGACCAACTTCCCTAAAACATTGCTTTCACGTATTCCTTACCTACTCAAGAGTCTGCAGTCCTTCTGTATTGCTTCCTGACACAACTCTGCCCGGCTTTGGAGGAAAGTTATGATCTGGAATGATCAAACTCTTCCTCATAAACAGACTCCTCCTCCCACCCCAACCTTGCCAGTTAGTCTAGGCCTTCCCTGTCTTACCAGTTAAGTCGCGCCTTCCACCCACCATACCCATTCCTCCTGCCTCCATGGGAGACCGGTGTGCCCCTCTTGTATCCATTTAGAGCCTTTCAAGACTTCTCCATTAAGCCTTCTCTTGCCTGCTCTTGACCCAACTCTTCCTTCTCAAAACTTGGAATCTGGCTTTGAGGTCCAGCACGCTTGAGTTCAGATCCCAGCTTGGACACTTACTGGTGAAGTGAGCCTTTAGGCAGTTTCTCAGCCTTGTTGAGACAACTCTCTCACCTGTAGAGTAGGAACAATAAATCCTCTAAGCTTTAAATCACATAATACATTCAGAGTACCCAACAGCGGGCCTGACACAAGGAGCACCTGGAAGGTTAGTTTCCAAATAATTATAGGCAAACGTATTCTTGTCTATGTAATATATATTCCCTAAGATGTTCCAGGCCAAAAATCTTGCCATCTCCGTGTTGAGTACTTGTAGTCTCTGAGTCCAAGTGCTTCTCACTTGGAAGGAATTGCCGTTAAAGGGAACATGAGAAATTGAAGTCGTCCAGAGTAGGACAACTACAGGGAAGAGGAGATATGGAAACCCTGTCCCTTGGGGAACAAGATTGTTTGGCTTCGGAGAAAGAAGGGAGGAGGGAGAAGGAAGATGAGGGGAGGGAGAGTAGCTGTGTTCAAGTAGCGATAGCTCCTGTGATTCAAAGGAACAGTGCTGCTGATGTCCCCTGAAGAGGGCAGAACAAGGAAATGCATTTCAGCAGCACGAAGGAGAGCACTCAGGAGAATGATCAGATGGGAAATGGGCTGCCCTGTGATGCCGTGGTCCTTGTCCGTTGGAACCATCCAGGTAGAAGCCGATTATCTTTGAGGGAACTTGAAGGGATTCCTGCCCTGCATAGTGTAGTGG
This sequence comes from Mellivora capensis, assembly GCA_004024625.1. NCBI lineage: Eukaryota > Metazoa > Chordata > Mammalia > Carnivora > Mustelidae > Mellivora > Mellivora capensis. Next base: position 10,438 of record PISX010006355.1, read on the forward strand.
GTGGAACTCGGTGATACTTGGAGCCGGCCTCCCCTCAGTATTTGTTGGTGTCCCTCTTGTACCTTTATGCGAGATGCTGGCGATAGGGAGACGCAGGATATCTGTCCTCAAGAAGAAGCAAATGGCATCTGCATACTTGTTACACATGCCTGCAAAGTTCACGTTTCTGCGGCCTTACCGGGTTTATATATTACTGCAGGCATGGCAAACTCTTTCCTTCTAAAGAGTTAACTCATAGTGGATGTGAAGGTTAAATGATCTCCACTGTTTGCCACAGATAAGTACTTTCTAAAATAAAACTTTTAATGGCATTGTTACTTTTTAAGTTTGGTTGTAAATGACTGGCCTTCTGTTGAGAACAGTAAGTGATCTTTGCCCAGCCCCAGGAACTTAGAACCTTGGATTTGAGATTCCGGAGCAGGGGGGGAGTCTTCATTCTGCAGTCTTCTCTGGGTTGCCCCTCCCCACCCTCACCCCGATTCATCAGAGTCCTTTCTCGAGTGTACCATTTAGGGCCCAACTCCAGCCTACAGAAGTGGCCAGAACAGTCCTGGATGGATCAGCACCCATGTTTCTGCCTTGGCCCTTAGGGTACTCTCCTCACATAGATGTGCCTTTGAGTTTTCAGATAACAGAAACCCCTGAAGCTGTTTAACCAACCCTTTCGATACCCTCAGCCTTTGGTGGTTTTGGCTATAGTCAATTAAATTCCAAATTGTCAGCTCAAAAAAAAAGAAGCTGATAAAAAAAAAGAAGCAGCTGATCATCTGGTGGGGGGAGTTTTGTAGGCATACACATATATACAGATAACACAACTGTGGTCAGATAGATGCCTCTGGGTTTCAAACCCAGAACTTCTAGTAACTTCCATGACCTTGGGTCGTTAACCTTGAGTGCGGTAGTTTCTCTATCCGTAAGGTAGAGATAATAGTACTCTGTAGCCTCATCGTGAGGATTAAACGAGATAATGCAATGCGTGTGAGACCATCAGGTGCCCAGCACCTTGTAGGTGCTAAATTAGCTATTATTAGTACTGTTACTCTTACTATGTCCATGCTCAGGGCAGTCGGTGTTCTGAGTGTTGTAGCAGCTGCATCGTAGGGCAGAGTGGGGACCCAGAGAAGGAGTGTTGTTTCTGCCTGTGAAGGGGGTTGAGGTGAATGAGTGCTTACTAGGTACAGAAGGCAAGGATTGTATGTAAGCAGAGGGAGGAGGCTTTGCAAAGCAAAGAAGCAGGATGCATCCTGGCATATTCTGGAAACCGTGGATACCAAGAGTAATGCAGCAGGACCTGCGTGTGAGACAGAGGAGACGGTCACTGGGAGTCTGAAAGTTCGGCAGGGCCATAGTGCCACACTGGCATGCATTTCAAGCTCAGAAGCTTGGCTCTTACGCCCAAGCAGCGGGAAGTTCTGAAAGGTTCTTTGAAGGAACACACAGTCACTTTGTGTTCTGTCTCATTTATTTATTTTTTTAATTGGCTTAATTACTACCTGAGTATTACGAACTTACGGCAACAGAAATTCAAATAGTACAGAAGCATGTATCCAAAACTGAAAAAGTACCTTTTCCAGCCATTCTAGATAAAACCCTGCTTGAAATGGCCTCTACTTACATGCATGTAAGTAGATCTAGAGCCATGGATATGGTTGTACGTTTTAATGGAAATAGGATCATTACACACACACACACACACACACACACACACACACACACAGTTCTGCAGTTTGCTACTTCCTTAGCAGCATAACTTCCAGTGCAAGTGTTTGCCACTGCGTACCCTTCCATTAAGTAGAACTGCCTTTTTTTTTTGCTTACCTCACCCTCTACCGCTAAACACGCAGGGTGTTTCCAGCACGTGAGAATCCGATTCCCTCTGGATCCGGTGCTTGTGCATGAGCAGTCTTTACCAGTTTTGCCTCTAGGGTAACGGAAAAAGAGTTTTATGTCTCTTAGGTTTCATATTTTAAGTCATGATGGGATTTAGCATCTTTTTCTCTATTTCGATCGTTTGTGTTTTTTCTTCTTTGTTTCTTGTACTCACAGTCATTTCTTACTCATATTTTTTTGTGATGTTTTGTTGTTCCGTTTTATTTTGTCCCACTGAGATATTTAACTTTTATGTATCAGATAGATTTTTTTTTTTCCTGCCCTGTTGTTGTAAAAACATTCACTTGTGTTTTTTTCCTGGTACTTTTCTATTTTTTATCGTATTCTCTGAAGTTTGGGGAGCATGTCGAATTCAGTTCCGTGGAAGGAGTAGGATTGATTAAGAGATCTGTGATATTAGCTAATTGAGCAAGGGGTGCCTGTTCTTGTAAATAAAGCTTTATTGGAACACAACCATTTCCATTTGTTCTGTGCTGACGTCGCATTGCATCGGCGGAGCTGAGTGATTGTGATAGAAAACTTATGGCCGGGAAAACCCAAAGCAGTTCCTACCAGGCCCTTTAGAAGGTGACACCTGCTGAGCCTGGTTGTCAAACACGGGCCAGCGAGAGGCAGGCATGATGACCAGCACATCAGTGGCAGTCGGTTGTGACCTGACTTGGGCTTCACTAAGGCTGTGGTAGGTCAGGAGGAGAAGGGAGAGAGGGGGACAGAGAGATTGAGGAAGCAGAATGAACAGGACCTTATGGAGAGTTTGGGGAGTGCTGGGGGAGGCCTGAAATAAAAGGTTAGGACACAGAGCAGCAAAGACTTTGGCTGCCACGAAGCAAGCATTCTCCAGTTCTCTGGGCCCCGTGCGCCTGATTCTCGCACACCTGAGCCAGTGCTCCCAGAGCATGGTGTAGTGACCTGTGGGCCAGAGTCCCTGCATTCGGATCCTGGCTCTTAACTAGTTGAGTGAGACCTTGAGCAAGTTCCATAAAAAAAGAAAAAACCACAACAACCCTGCAGTGCCGTGGTTTACCCACCTGTAAACTAGAGCTAATGATAGCTGCTTTAAACTACGTAGAAGTGATAGGTTAAGAGCTATACACTTATCTCTTTTTTTTTTTCTTAAGGATTTTATTTATTTGTCAGAGACAGAGAGAGAGAGCGAGAGAGAGCGCACGCACAGGCAGGCAAAGTGGCAGGCAGAGGCAGAGGGAGAAGCAGGCTCCCTGCCAACCAAGGAGCCCGATGTGGGACTCAGTCCCAGGACGCTGGGATCATGACCTGAGCCACCCAGGCGTCCCTATACACTTGTCTCTTAAAAGATAAATTTGTTCCTAGGTGCTGTCACAGGCATTTTTTTTTAAGGATTTTATTTATTCATTTGATAGAGATCACAAGTAGGCAGAGAAGCAGGCAGAGAGAGGAGGAAGCAGGCTCCCTGCTGAGCAGAGAGCCCAATTCGATTCGGGGCTCTATCCCAGGACCCTGAGATCACAACCTGAGCTGAAGGCAGAGGCTTTAACACACTGAGCCACCCAGCCACCCCTGCCATAGGCATTTGAGTTTGAGATGATTAGCCCTGCTCTAGAAAACCTCCCAGCTTTCTTGTATGGATCAGTGGTGCTGGGAGGCTGAAGCGTGTGAACACCGATGGAAGAAACAGATTTGGCGGGGAGATGAGCTCAGTTTTGGACTCGTGGATTTTGAGCGGCTGCCGCATATCCCAAGGAGAGGTTCGGTGGGCGGTTGGCCGTGGAGGACAGGAGCTCAGATAGGATGTTGGGCTGCAAGACTGAGGGGTCTTCAGCGTGGCCCTTGGCCATGAAGCGGAGGTAGCCAGCAAAATTGTCAGGGGTCGGTGTGTAGTGACCAGAACAGAAGACCAAGGTCGTTTGGGGGCGCATCCTCTTAAGGATTGGGTAGAGCGTGTAATGGAGCCTGGGACAAACTAAATGATCGGAGGAAGGGAAACAGGAAAGGGCTTAGTCACAGACACCAGAAGAGAAGACACGGTTCGTGAAGGAAATGACCAACACTTAAATGCTAGAGGTCTACTAAGATGGCTGGCCAGAAAGTATCTTATTTGGCCCTTAGGACGTCAGTGTTGACCGACTGCTAAATCAGGAAATAATTGTCAGTGTTTCCTCTTCTTAAGAAGAGCCTTAAATGAGGTACTTGAAATGATTCATTTAGAAGAATTCCTTAAAGTTTATCTTCAGGATGCTTACTTCTTTGGGCACAGAAGGAAAGTGTGGGAATTGGTTTAGGACCCATTTTTTTGGTCGGAGGCCACACCTTCCTCTCCTTCACCCTGACTGCTGCTGTCCTAGCTTTTCCTTTCACGTACCTTACGGTGTTGTATATCAGAGCAGGCATTCCGGATGCAGGGTTTGATGCTTAAAACATGGCGAATGAAATCTAAAGCCGCGATGAAATCGCTCATTTAACAGTACGTGATGTGTCAGTGTGCACTGATTCATCGGTTCCCACACGTCAGCGTGCTAATGAGCATACACCGCACACGTGTTCACACGACACTTCCTGGCCGCTGTCCCCAGGGATTCCGATCCCGTAGGTCTGGGACGGGACCCAGAGATCTGCATTTCTGACAAGCATGCCAGATGATCTGATGCAGGTGGTCCTGGACCACCCTTCAAGCAAGTGAAGTAGGTGTTGGGCAGGAAGAGGGCCGGTCCCAGACCCCATGGTCTGGCTGGATGTGGGGAGCGCTCACCCTGTGAGAGCCAGAGCAGCCCTTGCTACCGCTGGCAGCAGGAAAAGCCAGCTGGGCAGGATCTGGACCACACAAGACATGGATGCAAAAGCAAGATGGACCGAGGTTGCCTCCCCTGCAACCACAGATGGAGAAGTCCCAGGGCAGTAAATTTCCCCTCGTATCATTTTATATATTCCATGCCCCAGGTTTCTGGATGAGCTAATTGAATTAAAGTCATTTCCTTCTGCTTATTCCATTTAAAGAGGCAGCACCCTTTGGGTGACCCCTACCCCCTTATTTGACCTTTTACCTCCCTATTTAGTTTATTACTTGAATTCACACATGTCTTGGAGTCAGCAGGATTTTTTTTTTTTTTTTTTTTTTTTCTTAAAGAAAATCCCTGGTATCTATCAATTGATTTCTTTCAGACTCTTAACATCGTGGGCAATTCATTTATAGCTAATGATAGCTGGGGCAGAAATATCTGAGAGTCAGCGATCACTTTTATAGAACGAGTCTTTCTTTGCCTCCCTTTGTTTATAGCTGTAATATACCAACTATAATTAACCGTAGGATAAGTGAAGGGCCATACAGTGACCCTACTTCTGTTTCATTTGTAGGATAGCGGGGTAGTCGCAGACAGATGCCTTGACATTCATGCCAGGATCTGAGCCAAATGTTTGCTGGTGCTATACCATTTAAGGTTTTGTTTTTTTTTTTCTACGAAAGGAAGTTAAGACTGAATTTATAAAGAAGCAATAATGTCTCCCTTGAGTTTCTCTTGCCAACTGAACTATTTACAATATGTTTTTGGAGTTTGTTGCAAGGACCACACCGGGTTGGAGAAATTTTATTTGGGTTAGGATCATAAGAGGCTTTGGTGACTCAACTGAGTTTATACTTAATATGGGTCAATAAAAAGCAGGGTTCCCCCCGCATAACATCTGTGCTGAAAAGCTACAACATGCTTTCTGAGACCAGAACACGAAGATAGATTGTTAGAACCAATAGATTATGCTGTTGACAGGACTAATACAAACTACAGTCTGTCAATGTATAGATTTTTCCCCCAGAGCCTAGAATGCTTTTTATTAAAGGAAAAAAAAAAAAAACAACCACAAGAATAGAGGATACAGTTTTATTTTAGATTATTTGTATAGTTTTTAAAAGTCAAAGTCAACTGACTGCAATCTTTGGCTCTCAGATACTGTATAAGGAATCTTTATATTGATTGAGTAGAACTATGATTTCCTGACTTTTCATTTATATTTTGAAATAATTGCCTTAATAATGATATGCTTATAAATGTTAAAATACTGTCTTTATTGGTTACTTTTAGGAAACAACATAGAAAACACAGATAAGCAAAAATGAAAAGAATGTTCAAAATAATAAGCATTTTGATGATCTTGGCACATTCTAGAATTTTTCTTCCATCCATCCTATTCAAACAAGTTTGCTTCTTAAGCAAATGTAAGACCACAGTGTAAATGCTTTTTGTAATTTTAGTGAGATATTTTTCTGCGTGTATGTTTTGTGTCAGTATACTTACCCCGTTTTGGTGACTTAATTTTAAGTTTTGAAAGCAATGTTTTCTTACGAAGAAAACATGTAATATAAAAAGGGTCCCCTTTGGCCTGTGTGCGTAACGCACACGGCGTTTGAGCCTCTTCTGTGCACACTGTGCATCTCGGTAGGAACAGCACAGCCTCGGGACTCAGGCTGCCTGGGCTGCAGTCTCTGCTCTACCATTTATTGACTTTGTGACATGGACACATATTTGTTCATTTCTGTAAGCCTCAGTTTCTTCATCTGTAAAATAGGATAATCCTGCCTCATGGGTTTGTTGTCAGGATTATGGGAGATAACACAAGTAAACGATTAAGTACTGAGCCTAGCATCCGGTAAAGGTTCAAGAAAGATTACCCGTCTCTGTGCTACATTATATATTATATTAATGCGTACGTAGTTTCTGATGTGTTTGTTTTATAGAAACAGGGTCATAAAACACACTTTGTTCAGTTACTTGGTTTCTGCCCTAAATAGTGTGTCACAGACAAGCTTCCTCATCCCTAAAGTTAAATCTTCCGCCTTTTTTTTTTTTCTTCTTAAAGTTCCGTGTACTTCATAGTGTGGATACGTTGAATTTATTGAACCATTTCCTTTTTAATTGATATTTAGGCAGTCTGTGGCTTTTACTGCTAGTAAGAATGATTTTTCATACCATCGTACATCTGTCCTTGTACACATTTAAAGAGACTTAGACATGCGCTTTTGCTTTTACTTTTATTTTTTAAAATATTTTATTTATTTATTTGACACAGAGAGAGGGAGAGAGAGACAGTGAGAGAGGGAACACAAGCATGGGGAAGCAGGCTCCCAGTTGAGCAGGGAGCCCGATGCGGGGCTTGATCCCACGACCCTGGGATCATGACCTGAGCTGAAGGCAGACGCTTAACCCACTGAGTCACCAAGCGCCCAGTATGCTTTTGGGTTTGTTTTGTTTTGTTGGGGTTTTTGTTTTACGCTTTTTGTTTTTAATGGGTAGATAGCATGCTGTTGCATGGCCATATTGTAATTTATTTGCCACCTTTACCCCTTAGATTGTTTTCAGTTTTTATGATTACAAATGGTGCTATATATTATAGCCGTGACCATTTTCCTCTGGTAGGTGCCTGCAGGGGCCTTGCTGAATCAAAGGCTATGCAGACTCTGTAAGTTTTAATTTTTCCTGACAGATTTCTCTTGAGAAAAGTTCCCAGCAGTCTGCGCTATTACCAGATTAACCAACTCTCTACGCCTTCACCAAAAATGCTAGATAATACTGCACATTTAGAAATAACTCTACCTCTTTGGTGGGTGAAAAATGGCACTGGAGTGTTTAAATCTGTATTTTTAATTTTTGTGATTTTTGTATTTTCATTTAAGTATTTCCCTTACAGGAAATGCATTTCAGCCAACGGTAGAATTTGGAGATACCCAGTTTTTAATAAGTCATTAACCAGTGTTGAATGTCCGCCTCACAAATTTAAGAATTTGTGAAATTCTGTCCCTGGACAAACCTCATTCCCCTTAACCCCAAAACATTCTGTTAGTTTTTTCATTGGAATCTCTGCATATTTACAGATTAATTTGGGGACAGATTGAGATCTTTACGGCATATATCATCTTCGTCTATCCAAATCTTTTATGTCTCTCAGGTTTTATCGTTTTCTTTGAATAGATGACATATCTTTACTGATGATTTTGAAATAGTAAAAAACATATATATTTTTTCAGTTGATGCTTGAGTTTTTCAGGTTTTCAGTCAAGTGACGATCAGGTTGTCTCCATTTTTCCTAATTATACCAGTTATTTTATTCTCTGGCGTAATTGTGGCTTCATTCTGTCGCCCCACTTGCTTTCCTCACTGTGGTTTTCTGCTGTGTTCAGAAAGATCCGTGGGCGTTGGTGGTATAGTGGCTAGCATAGCTGCCTTCCAGAAAGATCCGTGAGGTGGATTACGTACAGCCCTGACTGCATTTGCTGCTTTGGATCACCGCTCCTGACTTCCAGCCTTCTGCTAATGGCAGTGTCTGTTTCTGTATCGTTTTCTTAGTCCTTTTATTCTATTTCATGGCGTTCGTTTTTTTCTGCTTTGTCCCCCTGCTATTCACGGAGTCCCTGTTACACCCCAGATATGCCCTTCCAAGTGTCCAGAGTGGGGTGAGGGTCCCCCCACACACGCCCCGCTCCTGGCTCAGAATTCTCTGGGGGAGCTTAGAGTCTGCTGGTTCTGTGATGCCTCTTCTTCAGAAATATATATAACCTCTTTTTCTTCCATGCTGTCTTGTTTCTTTTATGTTGTACAGTCCTTTTCTTAAAGCTTCCAACTAGCCCATTTTCCCTCTCCTCATCTTAATCCATTCCTGAGTGAAGACGACTATTCCCGGCATCGGTCACACCCCCAAAAGAATGCAAAGTCCAGGAGGACAGGCACTGTGTCTCTTGCACCCTTCCGGCCTCTGTGCCTCAAGCAACAGCGGGCACATAGTAGGTGCTCATTATGGATCAATTGAAGGAATGCACGGTTGGGTTTTTCTTCATCACCTGACGGTTTAATTTGGCATTGTTGGACTCCTCTTGCCTTTTAAGTTGGAGGATAGAGGTTACCGTTTTACATGACCGGTGTAAAGGTCCCGTGGCCCGAGGAGATGCACAGGGAGCTAGCTACCAGCCAGGGAACTTTTTCTAGAAAGGTGTTTGGCCCTGTGTTTTTGAAATCACAGCGCCAGCGTCTTGCTCCCCAAGTCTGGTTTTGAGTGTGGCCTGGCTCTGCTCTCAGCCAAGCCCCTGAGCTGCAGATGCCAGGGTGTGGTGTTAGTGGGTGTCGTGCGACACTGGATTCAGAGTGCTGGAACGTTTCTTCCTAGTCTCAGGGAGAAGGATGTCAAGGCAGGGCCCTGCTTTCTTTTTGGTGTGACCACTTTTCTCTGCCTCTATAAATACTCCTGCTGGGGTGCCAGAGGGACTTTTCATAGAGTGGGCCCATCCCGCCCGTGGTCCTCCCTGGCCTCTGCCCCTGGCTCCCACCTCTCCATGTTAGGAAGAAATTATGGGTACTGTCAGACAGGCTTCCTTTCCCATAGTTTTCTGTTTCCTTCTTAGTTGGTATTTAGGCACTTTAATTTTTTGCCAGTCAGATAATGAAAGTAGCGAGTCATCTCTCAGCAGCTGTCTTCAATTGAGTTTCCTCTGTGCTCTAGTTAAAAAATAATTTCTTGAGGGTTTTAGTATATCCTCTCTGCCTAGTTTACTGCTGATGCAGCTTTTTCTCTGGTTTTTAATTTTATTCATTCATTTCAGTTGGTTTCTGGTAGGGGTGGGCCGTGAAGATGCCTTAGCCAATGTTCTAAGTTAGATGAAAAATATATGTATCTGGGCTATTCTGTTTTCTGATGATTTAATTATTTTCTATCAGTTCAATGTTCATTAAATTGATTTTAAGTATAAGATGCTATGGTAAATGCCAGAGGAATGTCAAGATGAATTTCATGAGGATGATAATCATTCTCAAAAAATATTGACAAATTGGGGCGCCTGGGTGGCTCAGTCTTTGAGCGTCTAGCCTTTGATTTCTGCTCGGGTCATGATCTCAGGGTTGGGGGACCGAGCCCTGAGTTGGGCTCCCTGCTCAGTGGGGAGTCTGCTTCTCCCTCCCCCCTCTCTCTTAAATAAATAAATAACATCTTTAAAAAAATAAATCAACAAACTTAAAGAAGAGAAACAGGAAAACAATAAGGTCGAGAGTGGGCTCAGCTGCCCGTGACTGAAAACTTGAACAGTGACTTAAATCAAGGGTTTATTTTTCTCTGGTTCAGAGGAGTGCAAAACGATGAGTCTAGAGTTAGTGCTAAAGGATATTGTCAGCTTCCCTGGCTCCTCCTTTTGGCTGCCGTTATTTGCTTTGGCTTTTGTCCTCAAGACCCCAGAATGGCTGCCGCCCCTCCGTGGTCATGCTGTACTCCAGGCTGAGAGAATGAAGAAGAGGGACTGTGTGGCAAGACAGAAACCTTACAAGACTTTGCCTTTTTATTTGGGAAGGAAAGCTCTTGATGGGAACTTCCCCTTAGGTCTCACTGGCCAGTAGGTACCAAGTGGCTACCTCCAGCTGCAAGGGAGGTTGTCAGGTCTGGCATAATTCTTAGAGAAGTGAAACATGTAAAATCCAGCCCATCAACTGCAAGCAGCCAAGCCGTCTGTGTCCCCCTAGCACCCACTGGGCTGTCTGAATATGCAGTCATCCCCTTCCAGGAAGAAGACGCAGGGCTGCCCGCCTCTCCATCATCCAGTTTCCCCAAGAAAACCCTATGCCGCCCGGGAGTGCTCCCAGGGACCACCACCAGCACGTGCACCTTGTCCGAAGGCGGGCTCGCCCGCGCGACACTGACCTTCCCATTGGTGGCAGTGCATGCCCAATGCTGTGTCCGCAGCCTTTCCCTGTCATCTTGACCATCACGTGCACATCTGGAGACCAGTCCTTTGTGCCAGTGAGGAGCTATGGGGCGGGGACCGTGGCACAGAGCAGAGCTAGACTAGAGCCTTCCGGGGGGAACGAAGCCTGGTGGGGCCATGCAGCTCTCCTCCCCAGACTTCTCAGCTGCACCCCCACAGGCCCCAAGGGCTTTGGCATCTGACTCTGTTTGCTTCGCCCCCAAGTGCACCGTCTGCCTAGAGAGCCTGCCTTCATGTGCCCTGGAGAGCCTTGGAGAGCTGGTTCTGGTCTCCAAAAATGCCTTCGGGCTGGGTTGGGGCTGGGGGGTAGGGAGGTCAGACCATGCTTTAAGAAACTCTCCTTCTTGCTGGGGGCTCCCTGTTGCCACCAGAGCCATGCTGGGCTCTGCTTGGATTAGGACTGAGGTCTAAATTCATGGCTTGCTCTGAAAACCAAGTATCAGAGCCCCCCCATCCTCTCTTTTTATTTCACTACTACTACTACTACTACTACTACTATTAACATACTTGTAATAGAAATAAAGTTTGTACTTGGAAAAAAAATTAAAAAAAAAAAGAAACTCTCCTTCTCTGGAGAACGCACTCACCCTCCTCTCCCTGACCCACCCTTTTCCCCTTCACTGCCAGTGAACTACTCAGTTCCCATTTCAAACCAATATGCAGGTTTATTTCTCATCAACTGAGAGCCCCAAGCCTTCCTGCCAATGCAGTATCTCTGAATTTGCACCTGTCCTTGACTTTTCTCCCCTGGACCCAGTTCCTTCCCCCCGCCACCTCCCGCCAGTGTAGACAGCTCCATCCTCTGTGGAGGGTGTGTCATCGGAATCCCCAGGGAGGCCCAGATGCCTGCTTCTCACCCCTGCTAGTCACACTGGCCCAGCTGCCTAGTTCTCTCTTACTTTGGGGTATCAGCAAGAGCTTGGTTTCCAATTCAGAGCAAAGTATGCCAGCGTGTCCTTTATTGAACCCAAGGAAGGAAACACAAAAGTGAGTCTTAAGAGAATAGGGCAAGGTTACTACTTTCAGTGCTAGAAAAAGTTTTTGCTCAGCAGCTTTATGTTTTACTATCATCAGAACGGTGGGGGTGGTGAATTTGGAGACAAAAAATGAAAAGGGCATGTTGGTATTTTGTAAGAAAATACAGAGTGCATTTTTTGGGGAAGATTTTATTTATTTATTTGACAGAGATCACAAGTAGGCAGAGAGGCAGGCAGAGAGAGAGGAAGAGAAGCAGGCTCCCCACTGAGCAGAGAGCCTGATGCGGGGCTCGATCCCAGGACCCTGAGATCAAGACCTGAGCCAAAGGCAGAGGCTTAACCCACTGAGCCTCCCAGGCGCCCCACAAGGGTGCATTTTTATCTGTATTTACACCTTGGGATTTTTTGTTGCTGTTGCCATCATCTGCAGAATTTTGAACAGTTTAGCCTTTTAATTACAAATAATCAGTTACTTTACTGGAGTAGTTGAATGCTGTGGTGCCTGGAAACTGCTGTACCTGGACAGTGACTTCAAGCTGCTGTGCTCGGTCATCCCTGTGCCTGCTTTTTACTTTGTCGCTTTCCCCTGTTGCCATTCTCTACTGGAGTTTTTAACCGGCTACCACAGCATAACTGTGGGGACGGAAGATAGCCCTCCTGTGTTATCCAGAAAGTTCACGGAACTTACGAAAGCTTGGAAGCTCAAAGGGACCCTGGAAGACTCAACTTTGCTTTAATCTAGTCCCAAACTAAGAGACTGGGTTTTTTGTTGTTGTTGTTGTTTTGTTTTTCAAATGGTAGTGACCTTCAAGATTGTCAATGAGTCATCTGTGAGAGCTGGCAAAGTCAGTTTCCCTTAAAGGGACAGCCACGTCATTAAGAGAATTCTTCCATTTGTTGATTATCTTAAAAGTATTTCTAAAAGAGTCTTCATGCTAGAAAGTTGTCTTGAACGCCTAGGAAAATAACGTAGCCGGTGTAATTGTGTAACTAAATCACTAGGGGTAAACGAAAATTTTCCGTGCAAAAGAAGATCACGATGCATTAATAGATGTATGTCTGTGCATTTAGGTCCTGATACAAAGTGAACAAGTGAGCAGGCCCATTTTATTGACCTGTTACATGTGTGGCCAAAAAAAACCCATTCAAATGTAGATTAAACACTAAATCCTGTTAAAATCCAAACGATACTTTATTTTTTTTAGGATTTTATTTTTTTATTTGACAGAGAGAGAGAGAGATCGCAAATAGGCAGAGAGGCAGGCAGAGAGGGGAAAGAAGACTCCCTGTTGAGCAGAGAGCCGGACTTGATCCCATGCCGGACTTGATCCCAGGACCCTGAGATCATGACCTGAGCTGAAGGCAGAGGCTTAACCCACTGAGCCACCCAGGCGCCCCAAACGATACTTTAGATGGGCAATAATCTTAATTCTTTATTTGAAGGGTTTATCGTAAAGTATCTGCTGTCTGGACTTCAACAGTATTGAGGTGAAACTGAGATAAAGCTCAACTAACTGTCCTTTCTTGCCAAACTCATATTTCAAAAAGACATGGTTTCACTTCTTAAAAGTTTAATATGCATCTGTTATATGGAAAAGTTTTCCAGTTAATCACAAACACTGTAAAGTGTTGTTTATTAAGTATAGTAAGAAGAAATAGTTCTTTATTGAAAAGGGGGGGGCTCCAAAATAGGATGACAAAGTAGAAAAGCTTAGAGGGTTCAAGGAAAAACTAACTGAAAGAACAGTCTTGGGATCTCATTCAGTGTTGCATTATTAACTTAGATACAAACAAGTTTTATTTATGTATTTATTTAAACAGACCTGATAGATATTTCATTTCCCTTTTCTGAATGCTGACTATAAATGCAAACCAAATGCTTCCTGGTGAATTGCCTTGGGGACCACACTTAAATGTTTCATTTTGGTAACAGTATTGCTCAATCAATTTGAAGTATGAGTTTTAATTTGGTCCTAGGATTTTTTGGATCAGCTTTGGTCGTTAACTAAATGGGAAAAAAGACAGAGGGAACAGGAAGGCCCTGTAAGTTCTTAACCTTCGCAGCTGTGTTATTAAAAAATCTCTATAAAAAGTCTTACCTTTTAACCAGAAATGGTTATCGTTTGTAATCAGTTACCCCTGATTGATAACCCTTTAATGTGGCTGGGCAAAAGAATCCCGCGTCTCTCATCCGCTGACTTTTCATCTGAATTTAGCAGTAAGCAGAAGAATTACCACCTTCTTTGATATGTGGGTTGGTGAGAGCACTGTGTCAAGAGGCTCACAATGCTGCCAAGCCAGGAAGCCTAAAAAACTCATTTACATTAGACATTGAGCCATTTGAAGCTTAAGCTGTTAATAGAAATGAAGAGAGAGGAGGAAATCTTCACTACAGCTATTAAGTAAAAACTACACGCTCATTTTAAAATCAGGAAAGACTTAATTCCTGCCTCTTAATTAAGTTACATCGTTTTGAACCTTGGGATCGGCTAACAAAACTGATTCCATTGCTTGGACGCACACAGGAGCAAAACCACGTACAGGTTCATTAACTGCCTGTTCCTGTCAGCTTTGTTACGTGCAAGAAGTTTACAGAGAATACGTCTCAGGTTTGTAGGATTTGGATCCCAGTGTTGCACGGTATCTGCTTTCAGGGATAATGAGATATAATAGATCACAAGGATAATTTGAAATCTATAGAGAATCTCAAACTCTCATTTAGCCGGGGGTTTTAATCTTTTGACTAAATCTTTTACCAGAGTTGATAATTATCCAAATTGACTTATTGGAATTTTGTTTTTCACTTAATTCTTTAGGAGCTCATGCTTTAAAAAAAAAAAAGTGAGATTTTAAAAGACAGAGATAAAATCAGTTTGTAGATGACCATCCTTGGTTCTAATACCATCCTTGTAGTTGTTTTTAACTGATGATCTTGGGAAATAAAGTTCCTTCATTATGCATGTGCTCAGAGAACAGTAGTTCTTAGAGAATTGAGCCTTTAAAAAAGATCTTCCTTACTTCCTCCCTCCCTCCCTCTCTCTCATTCTCTCCCTCTTTCTTCTTTCCTTCTTTTTTCTTTTTCTTTTTCTTTCCTTTCCATTTCTCTTCTCTTTTCTTTTTTCTTTCTTCCTGTCATGCACATACGTATATTTATAATGTGTATACTATTGTGTATGAATGTCACGTATGGCAGAAAAATGAAGTTATTTTTAAATGAAATTCATATGCTCTTATACCAATGCACTGTGTTCATAAAATGTGCTTTAAAATAATTAAAGTGAAAGTTCTCATGGTTTCTTCCCATGTCCCTGAGTTATCCACACCCTCCTTTTTTTTTTTTTTTTTTTTTGGGGGGGGGGAAGTGCCATGTTTCTGAGGTTTAAATACACATAAAAGCAGTTTGGCACTGTAAAGTGCTTACAAACATAAGTTTTGTTTTTTACCATTATCATTTTTAATCCACATTGATGAAAGGACTGGTCTCTGGTCACTCCCCTGGAGCCACAGAGAAGTAACCGGGCTCACAACATAGAGGCACACAGAGCTTTGTAGGCAATGCTTTGTTGTCTCTAGAAGTTCCTTAAGGCACCGCTTTGAAGTCTAAGCTTAGTGGTCGGGAACATATTTCACCTAGAATTCTAGAAACCACGTTTCGAGAATTACTAAGAGCGTCACTCACTACGTCCTCATTTGCTGGGCATTGTGCTGAGTGGTTTTGCTACCATGAAACACAAGTGTGTCTCTTAGATGTGTCACGTGGTGTGGACAGGAGTGCAGAAGTCAATGGTTGTTGGTCCCTAGGGACACTTAGCTTGGGGAAACCAAGATGGTGGGATCGTTGCATTTGGGTGATTGAAGGATTGTGCTGAGAGAGGGATCCCTCGGTGTTGCTTGAGGAGAGAGAAACGACTGGGAGGTATTTTCAAGGAAGCGGATTTGACTTGGTCCGAAGAGACCTGTCCAACAGCTAGAGCTCTTCTATACAGAATGGGGGAATACCTTCCCATCTCCAGATTTGGAGATAGCATCCATCTGATAGGTAGTCCGGGGGTTCTGAGATCAGGACAGAGATTAATGCCAGTTACCCAAAGTTCCCTTTGACCTTAATTTAAGGTTGTATTATTCTTCAAGTTAGCTCCTTGCTATAACCACTTACATCCTGTGCCAGAGCCTTCTGGCAGAACTCCTAGGCCGTTCCCATCAAGGGCTTTTGCTTTCTTCCAGTGTGGTGGGACAGGTGAACTCATGACTGTGTCAGGATAAATATATGTTATACAGAACATAAGTAAGAACTTCTCTCTGGAGAAGGCAGGCAGACAAGAGAACATATTTGTCGACCCCATGAATGATGGGCTCTGGAAGAAGGAGGCCCTGTTGGGTTCTAGGACAGGCCTTGTGGCTCGGAAGAGATGGGTGGGGTTGCAGCTGAGCTGAGCTTGGGCCGAATAGTCAGGACTGCCTATATCCTAAGCACCTTCACAGACCACTGCCGAGGTCTTTGCATGGGGTGCTTGTGTTTGGTTCTCTGGCAGGAATGGTGGTGGGGCAGGATTCCTTCTTGACTTCCTTCCAGAGCCATCTCAAGGCTTTCCGTCCAGTGTCCTCCTCTGGGCCTCTATTGGATGGGTCACGCCTCATTGGGAGCATTGATTTTATGTTTACATGTAAAGGGACAGAATATGAGATTACCAAATAAAATATAATTTCAAGTGTTATTAATGAAAGAATATATTACACTCACTTTTAATGAGATCCTGGGGTTGCAGAATGATTCCACATAATGAATCCCAGGAAATCAATGAAAACTTTAATTATAGTTGTGTGAGAATATTGCTTTGGTTAATTTTACTTGTTCAGTTTATCAATCCTTTCTGCCTTCCTCTTTCTTTAAATTAATTGCCTTGATGAAGTAAGTATAAATGCATTCTTTGTTAGAGTTTGATGTTTTTTAAGAGACGTGTTACGAAATGCAGATTTCCTCCTCAATAATAATAATAATAATAATCCTGATCAGTTTTCCATGGACATTACAGTGTGTGCAATTTTAAATTAGGCAGTCTTTCCATTTTGTAACGTCATTGTTAGGTCTTACTAAAAGTCCTTTCCCTCTGTCAGTTTTTTTGCAGACCACCTTCTGTCTCTTTCCAACTTAGGGGTTGACCCATTAATTGACCCCAAATTGACCATTTTGACCCAGTCAAAATCTGATGTGCGTCTGTATCGTTCATCCCTCAGTCAAACTCTGGGGCAAGTAAAAAGAAAAACAAGATACTTTCTCCTCTGAATTAATAGTTCTATTTTCGCGTAGCTACACACCCTTTCTGGTTTTCAACAAAGTAAACGTTCTTCTCGCAGCATCTTTGTTTTTGACAGTTTAGTGATTATGAGATATGGTCGTATCCATTATAGTGGAATTTGCTCTTTCTTTTTATTTGTTTATACAACACAGTACAAAATGTGGATGTGGATATTGAGAGATAGCTGAAGTTATTTGGGGGACTCTGGAATTTACTAATTATATACTGAGAACGTTACTGTGCATTTTCTGTACTCTTTTAACTACCATAGTTGTTTATAAATAGTCTACTTTGGGTTTAAGTTCAAGGCTTTAACATAGAGTCAAGCATTATTTCAGGGGCCCCGGGTGGCTTGGTCGGTGAAGCGTCTGACCCTTGATCTAAGCTCAAGTCAGGATCTCAGGGTCATGAGATCAAGCCCGGCATCTGGCTCTGCGCTCAACTGGGAATCTGCTTGAGATGCTCTCTCTCCCTCTGCCTTGCCCTTCCCTGCTGCACTTTCCCTCTCACTCTCTCAAATAAATAAGTAAAAAAAGAAGAAAAAAAAGAATTATTTCAACTGATTGGCTCCATGGGTGGAAACAATTTATTTAGTTCTTTTTGAGAGGGAAAGCCCTGCTTTCTCTTTTCTTTCCGGTTCTCCCAGGGATACCATCAACCTGTCTTCCTGGTGGTTCAGTTGAGAAGTAGCCTGGGTGTCAACAGATTTTTCTTCCAGTCCTGGCTTGTCACCACACACAGTGACATGTGAGGAGTTGCCTGACCTCTCTGGAGAGTGTTGAGTTGCACAGGAAGCAAGATGACTCATTCTGGGACACCGGCCTGTCCACAAGGCTTGGTGACTGGTGATGGCTTGTATCTATAAGGATTGAAAAAGCTTCTTCCCAGAGCGGAGCTGTTCTGCGTATTCTAAAAGGAGTTTTGTTTGCTCTGAAACAGGTGCTTTCCTTACGAATCATTACATAGATGCAGGGATGACTCAGTGGGCTGTGAAGTGAGGGGCCGTTCTTTCCCCATCACACACGGGTGAAATGTCCTCTTCCTTGCACCTGCGACGGCTGTGTGCGAGCCTGGGGTCATGTGGTATTTTCTTCTGGGTGTAAGGCTCCGTGTGGCTGTTCGCTAGTCTGGACTTGGGTGAAATTACTGTGCTTCCGCTCGTGGTACTATACGTGGGACAGAGCAGTGCATGCTTTCTGGCCCAGACTGGCCTCTTTTCTCCTGTTTGCCTTCCGCTCCTAATCTTTCACTTGTCTTTCTGGAACCTTTTATCCAAACCCACGTGCTCGTTCCTGTACTTTCCCTACTATCTGCTTTACACGGTGCCTCTGTCCTCCATGCTGGAGGGAGATCTCCTCCCAGGAGATGTGGGTGCACACCACATTTGGGGACAACGTCGTTAAAGGAGGGACCAGTTGGCCAAAGGACACATTCAGGTGACCATCTACACACATGTACCCAAGTCACCTTTGCATGTTGTCATTGAGCCCCATCAAAGAAATACAGAAATGCCAAGAAACCTATGCTCTGTGTAGGCCTTCGGGGCTTGTCCATATGGTAAAACAACAGAGAGTTTCTGAATGCTGCTGATGAAACTAGATAGAAGGGCATGCCAACCAATTTCTGACCATTGGGTGGAGCTGTCAGTTTCCCGGCCATTTCTTGTTGATGTCAGCAGCTCTGGCCTCTGGTCCCTCCACTACACCTCTTCCCCCTGGTTCTTGTCTCATGATGTTCTTTGTGTCTGACAGTTTCCTTTTCCCCCATCTGTGAGGTTGTGACATTTTTAAAAAAAGATTTTAATTATTTATTTGAGAGAGAGCACAAGCTGGGGGAGGGCAGAAGGAAAGAAACTCAAGCAGACTCCCCAGTGAGCGTGGAGCCCGATGGGGGCTCAGTCTCACGATCCTGAGATCAGAGCCTGAGCAGAAATCAAGAGTCAGACGCTGAACCAGCCGAGCCAGCCAGGCACCCTGACGTTCTGACATTTTTATACACTTCTTTCCACCGCACTTCATTGATGGATTTCATCTGTTCCCTCGGGCCCAGCCATGGTCTCTGGGCCAGTGACTCGAGAGCCTCGCTCCTCTCTCCTGCCTCCCCGGTCCCTTTCCTGAGCTCCAGTTTCATCTTCCGTCGGATTGCTGCACACTTTTACACAAATATCCTGTGGTTCTTCAAAAGCAGCACATTTTCCTAAGACCAGCCAGCTCCGTCACCTTTCCCTGGACAGACTTCTTTCTGTTAATGTCACGGTTCTTCTCCAGGTCACCCTGGGGTGCAGCACTTTACCTTTCCTCCTTTTTGTGGTTATTTTATTTTATCTTTCTCCTGCTCGCGGTTACCAAGTCCTAATAAGTGACCCGATCAGAATATCCCTTATATCTATCTGAGTCCCCTTTTACTACCTGTAGTCCGAGGGGGTTAACGGTAAAGCCTCTCCATTTGTTTCTTGGGAACACCCCCTGCCTGTTGTAACCCAGTGTCCACTGCTTCTAGGCTGACCTTCCAGGGATAGGGCACGTCCTTGCCTTGGGCTGTCAGTGACTCTCCTGCCAACCGGACGACATGCAAACTACCCAGCTCAAGGCTCTGCCGCTTGGCAGCCACACCTCTTCCTCCCCCCTTCCTCTGGACCTGACATAGCAGTAGCCCTGAAAATTTAGTGGTGAACCACACAGTCCGCTCCCGCCCAAAGGAGTATCTGGGGAGGGCCTCCCTAAGAAGTCATATTCGAGGGGCACCTGGGCGGCTCAGTCGGTTAAGCGTCCGACTCTTGATTTTGGCTCAGGTCCTGACCTCAGGGTTGTGAGATCAAGCTGAGCGTGGAGCCTGCTTGGGTTTCTCCCTCTCCTTCTCCCTCTCCCTGTCCACACCCTTGTCTCCGTCCCCTATGCCCGTCGCCCCCCAACCCCCCACTCTTGTGGACTCTCTCTCTTTCTCTTTCTCTCTCTCAAAAGAAAAGAAGTCCTATTTGAGATCAGATCTGAAGGCTATTGAAGGGGACAGGAACCCACAGGCAAGAAAGCCTGGCCTGCTTATAGAGCAGAAGACCCTCCTGATGGAGAACAGTGCATAGACTAGAGAGAGGTACAAGACGCATCCATGCGGCAGAAGAAAGAGTTTGCGTTTTAATCCAGGTGTAGTGTCAAGGACTTCCGAAGCAGAGTGATATGATCGGCTTATATTTTTAAAATATCATTTGGTGAACGCCTGGGTGGCTCAGTCTGCTAAGTGTCTGCCTTCGGCTCAGGTCACGGTTGCAGGGTCCTGGGATCAAGCCCTGTGTCAGGCTCCCTGCTCAGCGGGGAGTCTGCTTCTCCCTCTGCCCTGCCTGCCACTCCCCCTGCTTGTGGTCTCTCTCTCTCTGACAAATAAATAAACGAAATCTAAAAAATAAAATATCATTTGGGAGAGAGGGGCGAGGTGGACGCAAGGAGACCACTTAGGGGACAAGCTCTTGCCGTTGTCCAGACAAGATAATAGCTTGGACTACATGATGTGTTTCTCAGCCTCAGCCCTATTGATATTTTGGGCCAGAAAATTCTTTGTCTGTGGGGGGCTGTCCTGTGTGCCAGAGGATATCAGAGTCATCCCTGGCCAGTGTCTGCCCACCTCCAGTGTGACAACCAAGTATGTCTCCAGACATTACCAAAGGTCCCCGGGGGCAGAACCACCCCAGGCTGTGAGTCAGTGTGGGCCTGATGGTGGCAATAGAGGTGGGTTTGAAACCGACAGTATTCATAGTCGGTGGGATGTTGAGCAGGGCAAGAGACGAGGGACTCAGTAGTGCTTCCAACGTGTTTGGTCTGAAATCCTGGCCGATGGCATCAGATTACTTTAGACTCCCGACACTGGTCTCTCTTGCCCCCGTGCCTGTTCTTGGAACTGTCCAACCACCTGTGATGTCGCCCACCCTACCAATCTCCTTTTCTTACCTCCCCTCCTGCAGGTCCAGCTTCAATGCCATCTTCTTGAAGTCTTCTCCAATCAGCCCACCACTGGTGATCTTTTTCCAGTGAATTTCTACAGCCCTGTACCGTACCGCCCCTAGCCACTTTCTGGGCCTGTCAGCTTCTGTAAACCCCCCCGGGAAAGAAGGACCAGGCCCTCAGGGAGGGAGCAGCGTTGACGGATGCCTGAATTACATGGCTTTGCTTCTGTCCCTCTGTTCCCACTGGTGGCTGTAGGATTATCTTCTCCCTCTGTTCATCTTCTAACCGTAATCTGGACCCCAGAACCACTTCTTTTACAAGTGAGCCTCTGCTCAGATGGTCTGGAATTGTCACAGAATTGGGACACTTATTATATGCTGCCCTGTATTAGAATTACTGATGTATGACTGTCATCTCCTCGTCAAACAAAGTGCCTGAGAGCAGGAAGGAGCCGTTACATACCTTTATCCCATCAACTGCCTGATGCCCAGCACAGTACTGATCATGAATTCAGTATTCAGTAAATGTTTGTTGAATGAATAAGTGAATGATTGGATCTGGAACATTGGGTTTTTCTGTTTTTTGTTGTTGTTGTTGTTGTTGTTTTTACTCTTGAGTATAATGGCGCTAAAGGAAAATTAGCATTTTTCTATCATGAACACATATAATTTTGATAATCAGGAAATTTTTTTAATTGTTTTTAATGAGAGAGGATTAGCCCGTAGTCTGTGTCACTGCTGAAATGGATTGGCTTGTAAGGAAGAGGGCTTGGTTTTTGGCATTTATGGTCTGGAGTGGGCTTCGGTGATGAGATGTCTGCTCTGTGTCTTGCAGCTCTGGTCGTCAGTACCACTTCAGCCGGATTCGCGCTGGCCCCAGGACCTTTTGACTGGTTCTGCTTCCTGCTTACTTCTCTGGGCACAGGCCTTGCATCCTGTGCTGCCAACTCCATCAATCAGGTCAGTGGGTCACTTTTCAGCTCGATCGTGATATTGCTTTTTCCTAGACGGTAATATTATCACATTTTAAAAAAAAGAAAAAGACTTCTCTAAACCACATACGTAAATGGAGAGGTTCCAGGAACTTGGGACACTGTATCTCCTGGAGAGGTCTCTGGGGGACAGAGCTGATCTGTCTCATCTCTTGAGGTGAATGGTTTTTGGGTGAGAGAGCAGTTGTGTATTTGCTTCAACTGACAGGAGTCCCTGGGTTAGAAGCGTTTCAGAGCTGCCTTTTTGTTCTCATCCGTTTCAGACACATTCCCCTGAGCTTATCATTTTCTGTGTTCTTTCTTTGGTTTGATTTGTTAGCACTTGTTTACATACACAAAAGTGCACTTTTTTTTTAAGATTGATTTATTTCTTTCGGGGATGGGGCGGGCAGAGGGAGAGAGAGAATCCCAAGCAGACTTCCCGGTGAGCGTGGAGCCCGATGCAGGGTTTGATCCCACGACCCTGAGATCATGACCTGAGCTGAAACCAAGAGTCGGACGCTCAATCGACTGTGCCACCCAGGTGCCCCAACAATGTATTTTAAACAAGCATATCCAGCTTTTTAAAAAAATCAGTAATTCAGTATTCAGTAAACGTGGTGTATGGAATCACAGAATATATTAAAAAATTAATGAGCATATTATTTTAATGCATCATTTTGTCCCCCTTTTATTTTACACATCAAAATAGTTTTCTATAAATTAGTTCTTCCCTGCCCCCCCACTGTGGTGTGTGCCCCCACGTATCCTTTGTCATCAGATACCAGAGTGAAGAAGTCTTGGCTAAAACTTAGGGAAAGTCTTTTCCATCACCAGAACACCCAAGAGGAGTTGGCCCAGTTTTAAAACAGGAATTCAGCTTACAAGCAGGAAAACAGCGTGGCCGAGTGGATGATATAATTTGGTATTCTGTAAAATGTGAGAATTTTAATTTGATGATTCCTCGGATCATTCTGCTTTCACAGCGTGTTATCAGCTGTTCGGGGAGGGATCCGTCTATTTCAAATAAGGTTTATTTTTTTTTGTTACCGTTTTTGTTACTATTTTTAATGTCCAAACAGTCTTACAGGGAGATCCAGCCAATCCTGCCACACTCCAAACGTACCGTCCCAGCTCGTAAACCACGGTGCGGTTCTTCCAAGCTGTTCTTCCTTCTGCTCCCCTCCCTGGTTGCTTGGCTAAGAGAAGAATCCTGGCTTCACAGTGAACATGTTTTTAATGAAATTTTGAATAGAAAGCGATACAAGCAAAGTGGATTTGTGTTGCTATTTTGGGTCTATTTTTTAAAACATTTTTAAAATTATTACTTTTATTTAGTTATAAATTTAGGTTATAGGAGTAAGCCAGAACCACATTTTAGCTGTCAGACCCTTTTTTCCGTTGAAAAGCTGTACTTATACTTGAGATATTAACTGCTGTCTCCTGTTTAAATTAAATAGATTTAAATACAAATTTGAAGTAAAATTACAGACATTTCGAAAAATAGTAGCAACTAACTCATAATCTTCAAATGGTTCAGAAATCCCCAAACAGTACAAAATGTAATACAGAGTTGCCTTGAGTTTGAGCTGCCATCCCCCACCCTAAAAACAAAAGGTAGTCCAAGATTTTTTAATGGAAAAAAAGTCTGTCACTAGCAAGAAAATATCTACAGAGGAAAACACAGAATGATTTACAATTAGGCAGAAATTTCCAGAAACTGAACATAAGCTAAGGTATTAGAAATTTTAAAAGTTTAGGGGCACCTGGGTGGCTCAGTGGTTTAAGCCTCTGCCTTCGACTCGGGTCATGATCCCAGGGTCCTAGGATCGAGCCCCGCATCGGGCTCTCTGCTCAGCGGGGAGCCTGCTTCCCCCTCTCTCTCTGCCTGCCTCTCTGCCTACTTGTGATCTCTGTCTGTCAAATAAATAAATAAAATCTTTTTTAAAAATAAATAAAGTTTAAATGCGTTTGGATGCTGTGTTTTACCATCAGTAGGAAGTGTATTTGCTGACTTAGGGTGACTTAGGGTATGTCCATCTCAAACTGCTGAGAAGAACCAGACGACAGGATGGGATTCTTTCTGGAACCTACAAATCGCATTGTCTGCCTCTTCTGTTAGCATTTCCTTCTTAGGTTGGCTTTCTAGCCCCGCCTGCGCTCTCGCAGCTCTCCTGTTCTTTCTTCCTCTGGAACACTTCCACGTCCTCCTTCACGGTGGCTTGTCTCCCCCCCACCCCCAGGCGTCTTCAGTGCTGTGCGTCACATGGGTCCGTAACTTTTTCATCTTTTCGGATTCCTCACATCGCCTCCTTCCACTTGCCCTGGGCTCCAGTTCCCTTTGGAAACATCACAATACTTAAACATCTTAATGATCACCATCATTGTTGAATCCCACTGTTATTATGGTACCAGTAACCTTCCCAAATTACAGTATTTTCTCAATTTTGTTGGAAGGATTTTAGTTCTAGTATTATGAAGCAGTTACATAAAATTAAAGGAAGGCAAGAACATTTTCATTAGGGCCTTTAATTAGCGTAAGCAAAACAAAGAGCACTGGACAGCAAACCTTTAACTGGGTTTTAGCAGTTAGATAAATAAATAGTCATTGGTGAAGGCAAGAGCTTCCCGTTTTTTTACGGAGCTGACATCCAACTTAAAAAATGCCTGTATGTGGGGGCACCTGGGTGGGTGGCTTAGTGGGTTAAGCCGCTGCCTTCGGCTCGGGTCATGATCTCAGGGTCCTGGGATCGAGCCCCGCATCGGGCTCCCTGCTCGCTGGGGAGCCTGCTTCCCACTCTCTCTCTGCCTGCCTCTCTGCCTGCTTGTAATCTCCCTGTCAAATAAATAAAATCTTTAAAAAAAAAAATTCCTGTATTTGGTTGGTATGGATGAAAATTTTCAGCTTCTGAGTTCTGTGGGGAAAAAAAAATTTCTTTCTGTCTGCATTTATAAAAGGATTCTAATAACATTTCTTATTTTTTTGAATACTTCTTTTAGCTCTTCTTAGCTCTGAGTGCTGCTTCTTTGGACCCTACTTCTGTGATCTCTCTGTGAAAGTAGGAAAAATAAAGCTCTGGAAAACAATTGCTACATTTGTTTTAGGGGGAGAAAATGAGCTTCAGCTTCTGATTTATGAAATAACGACTAGTATAGTGTATAAATATGTATATATATATGTGTGTGTGTGTGTGTGTGTGTATGTATGTATATGGAAACCACTAACATTAAAATGTAAGAAGGAATTACATTCATGTTTTGTAATATATATGAATGCCTCATTTGAAACCATAGCGAGGCCTGAAAGCAGGTGTGCCTTCAAAGGATGAAAGCCATCCATAAAATTTAGCAACTGAAAGATAAAATGTGATAGATGGCTTTGACTGATCGAATCCAGGAAACAAGCGACTCACAGTGAAAAGCTGAGTAAATTCAAGTGGAATGAATTTAAAAAATTGAAAAAGATAAGACTTGTCAGAAAATTTTCAGCGTAATTGAGTATCGGACATAGTAGATATTATTATAATAAACCGTATTTGCAATTATTTTACTTACATTACATGGAGATGATTTTTCTGTTTTAGAGGTTAGGAGCTGGATGTCAATAAATACATTTCTGCAGGATCCATTTCATTGGTGACCTGCTGTTCCTCCTGATGGATGCGCCCCCACTTTCTCAATCTGTTGTCACAGCTTCGGGCTTCCGAAGCCACCGCACGCCCCTCTGAGTGTTTTCAGAGGACGAGGTAGTAGAAGAGACATGGGTGAGGTGAGGGCTGGCACCCAAAGCATATATGGGACTGATTTCACTTGGAATGCAGGGTCTTAACAAAGTAACAAATTGTTGTTACTGTACATTCGTACGGTGTTTTAGAGCTTACAAAGCGTATTTACAGAAATTATTATTTAAACCTTACTACCCTGTTAATAAGTATTAACACATTATTATAAAAAAAAATAAATTATTAACGCACAGAGGGAGAGGGAGAAGCAGACTCCCCGCTGAGTTGGGGGCCCGACGCAGGGCTCCATTCCAGGACCCTGACTCATGATTGGAGGCGGAGGCAGCTGCGTAACCCACTAAGACACCCAGGCACCCCTGAATTATTCTTAAAAGCAACATTTAAAGAAATGTGTTATGCAAATAATGTTTCCATTGCAGGTTAGTGAGAAAACATAAATAAGCAAAAATAGCAATAATATTCTTTATTTTACGTTTACCTTGTACCAGGCACTGCTCTGCCTTTCAGAGTTACAGCAGAGAATAAGCGCATACCTCTGGCTTTGTGGTGCTTATATCCACAACCCCCCCCCCCCCCCCCCAGATAGACTCACTTGTTAACATTTTCATTTATATTATTGTAGCTTTTTTTTTTTAACCCACACAATCTCTACATATATATTAATTTCTCACAGAAATGATTTATGTGTATAATACGTATAGCTTCTATATGTCTTCTCCTTTAAATAATGTATCATAAACATTTTCCCATGTCAGTATTCTCTATAACGTGATCGTATATAGGTATATAGTGATTTGTTTAATCAGTCTCTCCTTATTTGACGTCTTAGGGGTTTCTACATTTTGCCCACATAAATAATGCTGAGCCAAAATTCTTGTAGCTCAATATTTGAATGTGTCCTTAACTAAAATCTTGTGTTAAAAGATATGTGGCCTTTAAAATAAAAACTTAAGGGGCACGTGGATGGCTCAGTCAGTTAAGTGTTCCATTCTTGATTGGCGGCTCAAGTCATGATCTCAGGGTCGTGAGATCGAGCCCCACATTGAGCTCTGCACTCAGCATTGGGAGTCTGCTTGAGAGTCTCACTCACCCTCCCTCTGTCCCCACTCTCTCTCTCTCTCTGAAGAGACCTTTAAAAAAAAAAGTTAAAAAGTTAAAATCAGGGGCGCCTGGGTGGCTCAGTGGGTTAAAGCCTCTGCCTTCGGCTCAGGTCATGATCCCAGGGTCCTGGGATCGAGCCCTGCATCGAGCTCTCTGCTCAGTAGGGAGCCTGCTTCCCTTCCTCTCTCTCTGCCTGCCTCTCTGCCTACTTGTGATCTCTGTCTGTCAAATAAATAAATAAAATCTTTAAAAAAAAAAAAAAGTTAAAATCAAACAAGATATGTATTGCAAGTGCGGAGAAATTCCTTCCCAGAAGGTCTTCTCTTTGTGCGTGTGCTTGGTTTTAAATCACCCTATGCTTCCAGATGGCACATGTGAAGGGCCTGCAAGTCAGGAGGTCTGGGCCAGGTTTGTAGGGAAACTTAGGTGCATCCTTTTAGTTCAAGTCGTTCTGATGACTTAGGAGGTAGAGTTGTTTTTTTGGGGGGGGGGTGATTTTATTGTCTATCGGCCATTTGTGTTCCCCGGTACTCTCTGATGTGTGCAGATCAGATTATTAACTCTTTGTCGGGTAGGGTCTGGATATGTTCTGCAGTTTTCATTTGAAGTGCAGACGTTTCGTATGTTTGTGCCGGCATAGCTTTTAATTTTTAACATAGGGATTCTCAGCCTCGGTGCTCTTGGCAGTATGGGTTGGCTGACTTTGTTGTGAGGGGCTGTCCTGTGCTTTGTGGACTGTCACCTGGCATCCCTGGTTTTTACCCACCTGCTGGTATGAGCAGCACACCCCTGAGTTGTGACAAGTGAACATGTCTTCAGCCATTGCTAAATGTTCCCTGGGGACCAATGTTGCCCCTGATTGAGAACCACTGATTTCTCCTTTTGATTTCACTCTTAGATCTTTACCCAAGATCCTGGCTCCAATTTCTGCCTCGGGCATTCTCTGGCTCACATTTCTGTGTGTGTAACTACCCACTGATGGCTGGGGCAACCATATGTCCTGGTTTATGCTTGTGTTCCTGGCATAATTATTAATAATGGCCCCCTTTCCCCTCCACTGTTCCAGTTTGGACAAGAAATTATAGGGGCTGTGTTCATAGCCCACCTGTGCCTTCAATCTTTCACTCGAAACGAGAGGTGGTAAAAGCAACTTTGTTCTCAAAGGTCTGGCCTTGGGTTCTGGCTTTCGTCCTCCCGTGTGTGCGGACTGGACAAGTGGGGGTATCCTCGCTGCAGGCCAGGCCTCCAGGCCCACCTCTCCTTCAGCATTTCCCTAGTCACAGGCAGGATCCACTGCTGGGCGGAACTGTGGAGCTGCGTGAGCACACAGAAAAGGGAACTTAAAGACTCTTCTCCTCCACTGTTCCTCTGTAAGTCGTTCAAGAATGTTGGCGATTTCCTTTGCGTCTGATCTGTTTCATTTCTACAGTACCCCCGGCAGGTACTGCTTGCATGGTTATCCCTGGTGGCCAGGCAGCTGGTTCCCTAGGTGGGCAGCCCGACCATTGGCAGCGTCCTCCCCACGTGGAGTCAGAGTCCGTGTCCTTAGAGCCCCAGCCTGTTGCTCACGGTTCCCGTCTCTGGGAAAGCTCCGTGTGTCTTCCTCCATGTGATGGCACTTTGAAGCTCTCGCTCTCTAACCACGGTTAATAGGCACCTGTGACCTTACCCTGTGATTCTTCATCTGTATCTCTTCCCTGGAGAACTCTCAACTTTGAGACCAATGATTGCGACTTACTTATGCTGTACACCCAGCACTTCGTCCCCACAAGCATATAGCAGGCCAGTAGGGTGAAATTCCCAAGGAAGGCATGTTGGGAGTAAAGGAATATGGATGGGGGAAGCAGGGGAAAGTAGCAAGAAGTGTTCATCCATAACCACGATCGCAGCTAACACTTACTTAGCACTTGCTATATGCCAAGTAACGTTCTAAGCATTTTACATTAGCTCATCTCCTTAAGTCTGGGTTCATAGGATTCCCAGCCCCTCCACCAACGGCTTTTTTGTAAGATCAAATAAACGATGAATGAATTCATACCCTAGACTTAGCTGTAAGAACCACTGATGTTCTCAGGGACTTTATTTTGGAGAAAATTACAAGAAAGGCACAAAACATAAGTAGACTTTCAGATCTGTGAGGTAGGTTATAATTAGAAAGTCAAGCTGATAAGGGTATGTTATCTCTAGGATCTAGTGTCTCTGGGAATGTTGAAGAGTTTTTATGAAAGGAAATGAAAGAGATCAAGAGGTGTGAATGAAGCAAGGTCAAGAAGAGACGTGTCTCTTTGTTTGATACTGACAGTAGTTGAGAGACTTTTCATGGCTGAAATAAGGTAAAAAGGAAGGGCTTTGGATAAAAAGCTCTGAATTATAGGGTGGGTAGGGCCACAGAAAATTCACAGCCTTTTAAACTCTGAAAGGAGAAACAGATAAAGATTTTTCTGTTTTCCCAGAGAATGTGAGATTAATATCTAATGCATCTTTCTCCATTCTCCCTTTCTGTGATCTCTTTTGTTTTGACTGTGTAGTCTGCCTTGAGCGATAGGAATTGACTTTCATCTTCCCCGTTGAACAAACATGGTTATTAAACTCGGTGGCGTGTTCTAGGAGACTAAGGCCGATGTTAGCAAACACTGGTGATGCGATTCATAGAACATCCTATGTTAAGAAAAATCAGTATGAGAAATACACTTTTCCTCCGAATGTTGTGATTTGTTTGGCTTTGATGTTTTCACCGATGGACAACTCGCATTCGTTTGGTGGTCTCTGAAGTCTGTGCCTTATGGCTTACTCAGATGCTTCAAATTAGCTACTGCACTAGATCAGATCTGTCTAGAGTCTTTGAATAACACGTGGGAAAGAGTCTCCCACAAAATATGTTTTTCATATAAGGCAAATGACGAGCATTACTGAACAATGTCTAAAAGAAAACGCATTTTAAATGCGGAGTCTCTTTTCCTGAATTTATATAACCCCAAATAGCCCCTAAATTACATTTGATTCCCCTCCCTGGAATGATCCGTCTAAGTAGAGTGAGTCTGGCTGGCACTGGGGTCCAGATCCACAATAAGTCTAGGTGAAGTTTTGCCAGCAGACACAGAGGACGATGATGTGAACATGTGTTTGTAGATAGTATTTTGTCATTTACACGCCACATTAGCGGGCCATTATCTAATTCGTTTTATTTATTTTGCTTCTTACGGCATCTCTGTGAGGTGGCATTTATTCCGGCTTCACAGAGGAATAAAATGAAGCTTTGTGATGCCTCTGATCACGCGTCTGAAAATGGTCAAATTGGGAGCAGAACCCATGGACCGTGGTGGACTTCCAGGTTCACCGCGTTTTCCTCCCAGTTGAAATGTCCTGGTCCAGGCACCGCTTCAGAATCGGGTTATTCCCCTTCCTTCGACCAGGCCGACTGCCGACATCCTTGTTACCGAGTGCTAAAGGGGAACGTGTCATAGTGGTCTGTTAGTACTCCGTCATCTGTTAGTACTCCGTCATCCGAGCGGAGGAGTTAGAGCACTTGGCCTCCAGAAAGCTAAGTGCTCAATTAATGTTGTTCTCAGTGCTACTAATGTGAACATGTGGTCTGTGTCTAGCCGTATCCTTCAGGCTTTCAGAATCCGATTATCCATCAGCTGTCTGCAGTGAGGGTGTCAATGCAGAGAATGGGAGGGGAAGATGTGTTTCCCCAGTGGACTGAGACACTTGGGTTCTACTGCAAACTGCATGATGTGTGTGCGCACGAATGTACACACACAGTCCTTTCGAGTGTGTATTTACCTGTATTTGATTCCTTCGCATTTGAAAGTGCGGCTCCCATTTCGCAGGTGCTGTGAAATGGTGTGGTCAGTTCTGGTAAATCGAAGAAGTGCTGGTACAAATGGTTCACGGATCAGCGATGTTTAACTGAGACATAATGGAAATAATCCCAATTGGGATTTTCGGAGTTACGATTCTTGGCTTGTGTCTCTGGGTAGCGTGTCGTGATTAGACCTGGTGTGGGGGACTCGGAGGCTTGCCCCCTTCCTGGATGTCTCCGTGTCGTTCTAACACGAAATCAAGCCAAGTTTCTTCCCGCGTGACCTCTCTCTTTTTTCTTTTTTGTTTTCTTTCTTCCTTCCTTTCTCTCTCTCTCTCTCTCTTTCTCAATATTTATTTTGTCAGAGAGAGAGCGTGAGCACGAGTGGTAGGCAGAGGCGGAGAGAGAGGGAGAAGCAGACTCCCCATCGAGCAGGGAACCCGATGAGGGACTTGATCTCAGAGCCCTGGGATCAGGACCCGAGCAGAAGGCAGACACCCAACCGACTGAGTCACCCAGGCGTCCCTCTTTCTTTCTTGCCTTCTTTTGTCTGTCTGTCTGTCTTCAGTAATGTTTTGCCTTTCCCAATAGTCTGTTCATTGGAATCCCAGTGGCTTGTCTGTTTCCTGCTATGAACTGCAGGCTGTCCCCCCCCCCCCCATTCTCTAGGTTGGGGGACTCCCAGCTGACTGAGGGCTGATGACATGGATTCAGAGCCAACTGTGTGGCCTGTCCCCTGGAGACTTGTACGTTACCTTATCTCATACGCACTCCCTTCACCTTTGTGACAAACTGCTTTTAAGGTTTAATACATGATAAATTTTGATGCCTTGATATTCGTACTGTAGAGTTAGAATCCTTTGATGATTCTGAATTCCCTGCTGAGCTCCCGGACACTTGAAAGGAGCAGGAATAGGACTCCGGGTGTCTGGGATGGACAGTGAAGCAAACTGTTCTCCCCATGCCCTTTAACCCAGACCAGCTTTGGGAAATTCTTTGTGTTGCTATTTCCAGCCCAGGTGAGCGATTAGACCTTGAAAAGTTGTGTGTGAGTGGTTAAGTAAGTCCTAAAAATTCACATTTTCATGACCACCCAGTTCTGTCTTACTGATTTCCTAAGAAGTTTTAGAAAATATTGTTGGGCAAGAAGGGGAAATTACTTACCTGTGTGATTAATCTTAAGGAAAATTTCGCTGTGTCATTTCCTTCAGATCCTATGCCAGATTTCTCCCGGAAGCAATGATCTCGGAGGGAACAAAGAAATTCTAAGGGATCTGAATGATGGAACGTAGAGATAGGATGAAACAAAAGGGAAAATTTGGTAGTTAATAAGATTTATGTATACTTGTAATCTAGAGTGCCCTTATGCCTTAAAATTTACAGTGCAACCTTAAAATACTAAGATAATGTATAGGTTTAGCTTTTATTCCAACTGAGGTTCCTTTTGGACTAGAAGACATTTACCTGCTAGCTTATAAGAAAGAAAACTAGCACTGAAATAAAAGTCTGGTAATGTATCTGAGTAACGCCATTCTGGTATTGCTTTTGGCGCACATACGGTCGATGGTGTAGAACGTGCTGTTGTCCACACTGCTGTTGGGAGGCAAACCAAGTGACGAGGGTTAACGAGTGTTGCGTGTCATTTCCACGGCGGCTTGCCGAAGCTCCGTGCATAAGGGTCCGTCCCCTGAAGTTACCATTGTCCTCTCCTAACTGAAACTAATTGGGATTGAACCATAAAAATACCTAAAGGCCAGATTCTTAGCTCTTATAAAAATACTTGGGGATTTGAAAATCGGGGTATTAGTGAAGGACAGAATGTGCCGAGCCTGGATTCCCGCCATGATTTTCACTTACTCTTGAGTGAAGGACCAAGTGAGTGGCAGAAGAGGTTATTTAAAGAAGCACGCAGTTAACCTTGGACACTTAGGCAGTCCCCTGATTCAAGGTCTGACATGTTTTCTTGCAAGAAGGGCGACGGTCGATAAGTCTTTCAGCAGGTAGATATTCAGCCGTTGCAAATATCTCTGGAATAAGTAAAGTGAGGTTATACTAAAAAAAAAAAAAAAGTCCCTTTTCATAAGTACTTGTTGAACATTCAGGCTTGAAGACGTGGCCTTTGAAAGACAGGAAAATGCGCCTAGATGAGTTCTCACCTGTACAGAATTTTGTTTATTCTGCGTAGCTCAGGTTGAAATCACTGAGGCAGGGGAAGCTGTTGAAATCCCTGGGACGTTTACCTGCCTGTCGGAAAGAAAGTTCGATACGCCTGGGACCAGAAAACCAAACGTCATTACAGCGGCAAAAAGTGCTGATGCTATGTGGTGGTCTTTTCCTGAAAGTTATTGGCGGAGAGACCCTCACACATTTCTTGATGACTTTTGCTAGTGATGGAAAGATCTGTCCCTGCCCTGAAGCAGCTCTCAGCTAGTAGCGCAAGACAGACATACAGGTAAGTACAATAAAACAACTAAATATGTTGGTACTGCAGTAGAAATGGGCAGTTCAACGTCCGGAGGAGGGCACAGGGGATGCTCACTTCTACCTGTGGAGGTCGGGAAGGCTTCACAGAGAAGGCACCGGAGTCTCAGAGGGAAGGTTAGGTGTGTGTTTGTCAGGGAGCTGTGTGTGAGAGGAGAACTTGCCAGGCAGAGAGAACATCATGAGGGAAGACCCAGCGGGTGTGAAATTGTATGAGTAGGAGACCATTTGGGCACCTGCATATTTCACAGTGTAGCAAAAACATAAAGCCCACGGTGCTGGTGATACTACCAGAGATTTGGCTAAAGAAGTTAGGGGGCGGGTCCTAAAGGGCCTAGCGTGCCTTGCTAAGCATCCAGACTTACCCTGTAGGTATTGGGCGGCCATTAGTAGGCGTTAATAAGGACATAACACAACCCGTGGCTTTCTGTTACTGGCTTTCTGTTACTCTAAGGATAAAGAAGACCGTCCTAACGTTGACCACACACTCTGTGTGGCCTGTTTCTTCCCTAGCCTCTCCTCCTTCCGCTGCCCACACCTTAGATCACAGGGTCCGCCTGGATCTCTGCTAAAATGTCATCCAAACAACAAGCGTTTCCTGAGCAGTTGGTACGTGCCAGGCACTGTGCTGGCCACGCAGATACGTCGCTTCTCTTGTGTTTTTTTTTTACATAGAACAGCAAGAGTTGGGCAGTGAGGGCACCTGGGTGGCTCAGTCGGTTAAGCTGCGTTCAGCTCAGGTCATGATCCTGGGGTCCAGGGATCAAGCCCCACATCGGGCTCCCTGCTCAGCCAGGAGTCTGCTGATCCCTCCCCCTCTGCCTGCTGCTCCCCTCTCTCACTCTCTGTTGAATGAATTAATAAAATCTTAAAAAAAAAAAAAGAGCTGCACAATAAATATATTAAGAAGAACGTATAAGGCAGGTACAGGACTATGTAGAACGTAAAAACGGATCCTGTTTCCAACTGCAAGCATTGATCTCAGCTGTCCCACAGTGCCTTGCATGTGAAGGTGCTCAATAAATATTTGAACTGGGGGAAAAAACAAAGAAAGAAAGTAAAAACAGTACAACCGTATCAGGGTCCTCACAGACTTCCTGACCCCCTGACCACGCAGCTTCCCTTTGTCGTGCTTTGCACAGTTTCAGGTGGACATCCGGGTGATCCGTTGTAAGCTCTGCGAGGGCAGGGAGCTGCCCGGACGGAGTCCAGTAAGGACTGGCGGTCAAGGACAGCCTCAAGGCAGGGTCTGTGTCTGCCCCTTATTCGCCCTGTGACTTTGGACGGTTGACTTGATCTGGCCTCACAGATGAGGTTGGTGACAAAATGAAATGATAACATTGAGTTCTTAGAGAAGGGTCTGGTCCTTAGTAAGCACGCAGTTAATGTTAATTATTATTTCTATATATTAATAAACATTGAATGAAGAATGATGGTGGGGGGATTGGCTCTGTCTCCAAGTCGGTTTAGGCATTGCGCAAACCAAGCCGGAGGACAGCCCACTTCACATAACAAAGTGGGTAAGACCCTGAGAGCCCAAGGGGCACCATCAGGAGAGACGCAGAGTTGAAAGGGGCCACTCGTTGATCGGGTGTCCGTCCCAGTGAGGAGAGGACAGGTGGAGGCGATGTCGGACATGGGTGGAGTGCATCCCATGAGGCAGGGAATCGAGGAGAAGGAGTGAGTCTTGGCAAGGAAATAATCATTCAGCTTGGATTTGAGGGCCGGGCTCCGGGTTTGCTATGCTCTCTCCCAGTGTAACCAGGCGGAGATGAGTCGAGCCCTTCATGGATCCCGGCAGATTTTGCGGGGGATGGAGACAACAAGCGTGCGGAGGGCTGCCCCAGAAAGCTGCTGGTTGGCAGACAGAGGAGCGTGAACAAGTTGCGGGGGGCAGGGCAAGTGGTGCAGAGTGAGGACAGTCGAGAGGATGGGACCCCTGGAGCCGCAGTGGTGGTTTCTGTGATGGGAAAATAGAGATACCGAAGTGGAATGAAGGTTGTGGCACAGGAGTGTGGATGGGTGGGCCTAGGATAAAACCCGCGTCCTTACCTGTGGGCCCTCTAGCCTCGGCCTCTGCTTGTTTCCCTCTGGCACCCTGCTCTCCCCGCACCAGCAGGGCCTGCTTCCTTGCCAGCCCCCAGCCCCTCGAAAACTCTCCCACTGCCCCATCTTGGCAGTCCCTGTGCTCTCTGCCTGCTCCTTCTCCATTCTTCTTCCGTCCCTCTCTTCTGGCATATTCTTTCCGGTTGTTGTCTATTTCCTAGAATGTCACCACCTCGAGAGCAGAGACTTGGGTTTATCCATTGTTGGTCCCCTAGAATGCTGTGCCTAGAAAATGGTCTGAAGCACAGTAGGAGCCCAGCATATGAAGGAATGAATCCGTGAGTCATGACTGTTGCCCCTTGTTTGGTGAGAGAGATAGGCATCAGTCAAAAAAATCACACAGATGCGCGTCCAGTTATAACTGGTGAGTGGTGTGCACTGCGACACCCAGAGGGGACATCTGACCTCTCCAGACGGGAGGAAGGGTTAGGTTTGATGCTGGCTGGAAGACCAGCCTGGAGACCCACGCTTGGCCCTCATTGCTCACTTCGTTCTTCCTGTCTATGGTTTCCTGCGTGGGGAGGGAGTTCCGTGGGCACGGATCTAGGGATCTAGCCGGGCTTCTCCCCTCCCACCCCCCTTAGGCTACTGAGTTTCTAGGACTGTAATTGCATTTACAGGAAGCGTCTTGCTGGAAAGTGATTATAGGGAAGCCTTAGAAAAGAATTTTTTTTTTCTCTAAAGCCATTCCCTGGTCACAAGGAACTCCTCTTTTAGTCGCCCACAGTGACTTTTTCCATTTTCAGAGACACATGCTCTCAGCTCTCTTCCTTACTTGTTTTAGGACTGCCTGGTGGTCTTGAATTAGAGCGTGGGCACAGCAAGGGGGCTGCCGCGTGATTGGTCCAGATCAGTGAAGGCCCCGTGTTGCTGGAACCTTCGCTTCCCCAGTACAAACTGGACACTTGGATTTTCATGTGAAATTTCTTGAGTTTTAAGTGTTAAATGTTGGCTCAACAATGACAAAAATTTGCCTAGAGGACACCCCCCATACCTCCCCCACACACTCCAGCCATTGAAATAGGATATATAATTTATATAGTATCGTCTACCCAAAATTTTTAGAAAAGAAGATCTACCTTCCAAGAACAGAATTTTTAATGATTAAATAGCGAAACGTGGTTTTCTCTCCTCATTTTCACCACGCTGAGAAAAGCAAGGCGCAGAATATCTCAGTAGCTTCCTTAGAATGAAGCCGTGGGTACTTTGTGGATTAAGCTGCTCGCTTTCTTGGCCATGTGTGGCTTTTTGAGCCATACTATGAAGGAGCTCATTATTTTTAAATTAAAAAGCGGGGGGAGGGGAGCGGGTGGTACAGCTTTAGCATCCAAAAGGTAAAGGCGAGGAAGGTCAAGTAGAAATTGCTTCAAGAAACACCTGGAAATCTCAAATTGTGTTTACAATGATTTCTCCACCGATGGCGGGCGTTATGTTTCCGAAAGTGCCATTAATTGTAATAGAGTAACACACGGCTCTTTGTGAAATTTAAGTCCATTGCGTATCAGTACCTTCAAAGACAATAAAAATCCCAGCCTGCATTTATCTATTCCCCTGTGAGGAGTTACCACAATGTATATTGTATCATTCCATGTGAAATTCTTCGTCTCGATCGTCTCTCATTTATTTGCAGTTGTCTGGGGTCAGCTTTCCATCGCGCAGTTGTCAAACAGCTGTCAAATTAAGAGACCAGATCCTAAAGTTCATTTACATTTCGTGCCGTTCCATATCCGTACATTTCTCAGCTGAAGTATTTGAATAGTCTTCCACGTTTCTTAATCATCCTGCCCCTCACTGCCCTATTTCTTTCCCCGCAAATGCCTATACGCACATGAAGTGTGATAACCCTAAGTACTTTTACTATTTTCCAAGCATCGTTTTAAAAAATCCACAGGAACTTTAACAACAACAACAGAGTCAACTTGAATTAGACAGCCAATTAATTTCACTGCTCTTTTGGCAAGAAGAGAAAATCCAATCAATTTAAACACGTCACCCTTATTTTCATTGTCATGCTGCTTTTCACCCTTACTTTTATCATTCCCGTCAAGCTGGAATCTAAATCGTAATTGACCGCAGAATTCTTAATTTGCTTTCTAAGTGTCGGCGTAGGGTAGTGTAATAGTAACGAATTCAGCATTCATTTTTAATAATTCGTTGATCAAGGAAATACTCCCGGATATGCCACTGATGTTTTAACCGAAAGTGTCCCAAGCTGCCAGCAGGTGACATTGACGCTGTGCTGCTCTAGAAACGAGGAGCGAAAAGACAAACCAAGGCATCTTTAAATCTTGAAGAGCGTATTTGAGCAACAGTAGATTTGAAATGGCAGCACCAAATCCAAAGTGATTAAGAGCATCCCACCGACAAGGAAGCAAAGCAGGGAAATTATTTGGGGAATTATCTGATGGGCCTTAGTTTAAGCAGTTGCTTTGTTTGGGAAGGTTGGCTGTTTGTGATTGTTGCCCTTGGGTTTTGCTGTCTCTCTCTCTCTCTCTTTTTTTTTTTTTAAGATTTTATTTATTTGTCAGAGAGAGAAAGCACAAGCAGGGCGAGCAGCAGGCAGAGGGAGAAGCAGACAACCAGCTGAACAAGGAGCCTGATGTGGGACTCGATCCCAGGACCCTGGGATCATGACCTGAACCGAAAGCAGACCCTTAACCGAGTGAGCCACCCAGGCGTCCCCTTGGGTTTTGCTCTTTAACCTTGACATCTTAGGCTCAGGTTTTGCTTCACCTCTGTCCCAGCTGCTGTTAGAACCACCCGGGTGTGACGGCCTCCTCGTTCAGTTGGCTTTACGCCCCGAGGTGTTTGAGGGATCCTGTGGAGTTGAGTCATTTGGTGGAAGAACTAGTCATGTGGAGTTGTTAGTTTTTTAGGCAGAAAACACTAAGATGGAAA
Source organism: Mellivora capensis (assembly GCA_004024625.1). NCBI lineage: Eukaryota > Metazoa > Chordata > Mammalia > Carnivora > Mustelidae > Mellivora > Mellivora capensis. The sequence goes on from PISX010006355.1 coordinate 48,342, forward strand.
CTGTTAAGTTTGGTTATTAGATCAGTCACAGGGTACGGCTTACAGACATTCCCACTTGAGTTATATTTAACCTTCTGCACTAAGGTCACTAAACCAATATTTATTTAGCTCTTGTTTTCCATAAACTTGTGTGTTACACTGGGTTTAAATCCTTCTCTGGGTTTTGACACATTCTCCTCTGATCTCAGAGCTCCTCCTCTATTTCTCCAATGCAACATTGTTTCAAAGGCACCTTATGATTAAGGGATCTGCGGGTTCCAGGCCTCTGAGCCCCTCTTCGGCTAATTGGGCACATTTTATTTGCCTAACTCCCTGGCACTCGGTGAATGGCTATTGAATGAATGAATGAGAAAATGAGCCAGCAAATGAGAGCCTACCTTCCCGGGTTAAAGGAGCCTAAATAAACATTGTTCCTTTGTTATTTTCTAACTTCATGGAAGCTATTATTTAAAAGTGAAATTACATTTTACACAAGGTAAAGAGGAAGATAATCTCATTATGTGTACAAATTTCCCAGGAAATGTATTAGTCATTTTTGGAAGGATTAGCAGTGAGATTGTAATAAAACAAGTGAGATTAAAATTGGATAATGCTGAGCAAGCAGATAAAATCAAGCTAAAGTTGAATGACAGCATGAAAGTCATCTACGACAGCAAAGTAGGTTGTTTCACACAATTCTAAATGAAATTGGTTATTAATTTCATCTCCTTTGTCATCTGAAGGTTTTAAAAATTATTCTTCATTAATTGGTCTTCCAGTGTGATTTGGAGATACCGTTACAAGTTATGTTATTAGAACAAATAGTGAAAACACACACCAGTGATAGATTTCCTCATCAGATACTTCATTACCAGACAGAGAGCTTAGGTGGGAGATACAGAAACCCAGACTCTTCATATATCCTACTACCTACCTGACAGCTCCACTCGGATTTCCGCAAGATAACGGAAATATAACTTGTGAACGCAAACTCCCGATCTTTTACCTCGAACCTGCTCTGACTGCCCGTCTCAGCGGCTGTTAACCAGTCCTATATGATGGTTGCTCAGGTCAGAGACTCTGGAGTCTTTCATGATCCCCAGTGTTCTCTCAGACCCCCCATTCAGTCCTCCAGGAAATTGTGGTGATGGTGTGCGCGTGCGTGCGCGCGCACACACACACACACACACACACACACACAGCTGAGGGGTTGTGGGGAGTGGCTGGAGGATATTTGGACTCTACCCAATTCTCACAATCTTCAAATTACCAGGACTAGGACCACTGCCTGGGTATGTTTTTTTTTTGTTTTTGTTTTTATTTTTAAGATTTTATTTATTTATTTATTTATTAGAGAGAGAGAGAGAAAGCATGAGCAGGGGGACAGGGAGGGGCAAAGGGAGAAGCAGGCTCCCCACTGAGCAGAGAACCTGATGCTGTGCTTGTTCCTAGGACCCTGAGCTGAAGGCAGATGCTTAACCAGCAGAGCCATGCCCGCATCCCCCTAGCCTGGGTTATTGTAATTACCTCCTAACCGGTGTGGCTCCTTCTACCTCGGCCTTCTCCGGTCGGTTCTCAGCACAACATTCAGGGTGATTTTCTAAAACCTGGGTGGGATCACATCCCTCCTCTGCTGAAACCCTCCAGGCCTACGGGAACACTGTGGCACCCAGCCCCAAATTCTGGTTCTTCACACTAGCAACTCGTTTTGTTTTTTGTTGTTGTTTTTTTTTTTTCCAGTCTTGAGAAGAAGAAAATGGTCCTACGTTCACAATGCACGAATTACGAGCATTTCTTAGTCATTTGTATTTTCTTATTTAATTGCCATGATCGTTAGTTACACTGTCTTTGGTCCGTTTTAGCATGACGATATTTTTTTTCTCAAAGAGCTTTTGGTGTATTTAGTCACTTGTTGCAAATATTTTTCCGAGCCTGTTCTTGACATTGCACTTTAATTATGTTTATGTTGTTTTGGGACACACAGCCAATCCTTGAACAACATGGGCCCACTTACACGTAGTTTTTTTTCTATAAATACAATACGGTACTGGAAATATATTTTCTCCGCCTCCTGATTTTCTTAGTTACATTTTCTTCCTCTAGTTTCCTTTGTTGTAAGAACACAGTTCTTAATGCATACCACGTACGGAATATGTGTTCACTGACCGTTGATGTCATGGAGAAGCTGGCTTCTGGTCATCAGTAGGCTGTCCATGGTTAAGCTTCTGCGGAGTCATGTTGAAGGTGGATTTTTGGCAACACCCCTATCCCCTGTCCAAGCCTGTATATTTAAGCCTTACATTTTAAAATACTCGAATCTGTCATTTTATAATGGCTAAGAAGAATAATTAGAAAGACCTTGGATTTTAACATGCGGATTCTTTTCAAAAATAGGTTGCGGGTTGGCGACTTAACTTGCTTTGGTTTTAAATTGTCAGTGTCTTATCCTAGGATTATTCCGAAATGCCACTCTTTTAAGAGCTACATTCCTGTATGCTCTGGTTTGATACTCTACATTACAATATCCAAGAGAGGGAGGCTTCCTGCAGTGTGTTTCTGTTTTCAAGACTTCTGTGGTGCTTCTCGTCAGTTCATTATTCCAGATGAATCCTTGTTTTGATGCTCTTAAAAAGAAAAGTTAGGATTTTAATTAGAACTATGTTGTATTGGGGCACCTGGGTGGCTCAGTGGGTTAAAGCCTCTGCTTTTGGCTCAGGTCATGATCCCGGAGTCCTGGGATCCAGCCCCGCATCGGGCTCTCTGCTCCGCAGGGAGCTTGCTTCCTCCTCTCTCTCTCTGCCTGCCTCTCTGCCTACTTGTGATCTTTGTCTGTCGAATAAATAAATAAAATCTAAAAAAAAAAAAAAAGAACTATGTTGTATCATGAAATTTACTTGAGGAAAGTAGACACCTTTGCACTATTGGTGGTGTTATCCAAAAGCGTTTCTTGGGTTTTAAGATTTGCTAACACTCAAGGACAGGGAGGTCCTAAAAGAACACTGGACAGCATTAGAGCCACTAATCAGTCCGGAGATGAATTCCAGTTTCAGAAACGTTAAAATATAAGGGAGAAAAGCACGTATAAGAATCAAATACGCTAATTTTGTCTCACACTCAGGACTCACTCTATATTTGGCTCACACTCTATATTTTAGTAAAATGCAATTGCTAAAATTTAGAGCTTTTATCTTTTTTTTTCTTTTTGAGTGTGCATTGCAAAGTTTTCTTAGCTCTTAAACTTTTAGTTTATTTAAAATAGTTTCACTTTTCAACCATTGTATATCTCCCTGTGCTCAGGCAGCTTTTTTCCTCCCGTGCAAGTATGTCGTCACATGTTCCTTCGGTTCTTTTTTTATGGTATTGAAAATTTAAAAAAAAAAAAAAAGTACTTTCCAAAATTTACTTTTTGTGTGTTTCAAACTTACATTCTGCTGCTTCCCACTTTCTCCGCTGAGACATGTGTCAGTCCTACTGTTCCTCCCCCCTTTATTCAGCCTTGACCTCACAGAGGCACATTCAGGCGTGGCCTTGGCACCCCTGCATTATTTACTGGAGGCTCCAACCCCCTTCTCCGCTCCCGTGGTTTGCCCCAGTGCATACGTTTCTCCAACCTACCTTGATGGTAGAGACCGTTCACCTGCTCTGAAGATTTTATCTCCCAGTCCCACTTCCTATAATTTGTAGAAGTCTGTAACGTTCGCTTCAGTGAGGCAACTGCCTGATGTATTCAACTCCTGTTCCGCTATTTTGCCTTCGGCTGAGTGCCTGTTGTATACCAGTCACTAGGCAGTGGTCTCAGTGGACCTAACACCCCATGGGGAGTAAGGAGGCAGGCAAAATGAAATAATCCCAAGTTCTGTTTGAAAATTACAAGATGCTTTAGTGGGTGCTGCAAAGGAGAGATACTGCTGGTACTGTTTGAGTTGGTAAAAGTGTCAGGCATGATGCTGGAGCTGAGATCCTGCAGATGTGTCAAGTTTTACCAGGCAAATAGGGAGGAAGAAGGTTCTAGGGAGAGTGAATAACGTGTGCAGGCCCATGACAGAAGTGTGGTTTAGAATACTGAGAGCACCGTGAATGCACAGAAACAGGGTTGGGGACGGGGAGGGAGGTGAAGCTGCGTAAGAGGACACAGATCAGACCGTGTCGTGTATGGTCTGAGGGGCTGTGTTAAGATTTTTATTTTTTATTTTTTTGGAAGAGCATTTGGAAGCCATTGTCTTGCGTTAGCAGAGAGCGAGAACATGATCTGGTTTGTTAGTTGAACCAGAATGGACACAGAGGGAAGAGCAGGAGGCTCTGCCACACTCTAGGCAAGAGATGGTGATGGCTGACACCGGGGTGACACTGGAGGGGGCAAATCTGAGAGCTATTTAAGAGAAAACGAACAGTGCTGGTTACAGATCAGCAGTGGAGGAAGAAAGGGAGAAATGTTGTCAAGGATGACTCCTGGGGTGGAGTTTGGAAAATCAAGTGGATGGTGATACCACCATTTACTACTGAAAAAGGACCTGGGTTTGCTGGAAGGACTGAGAGTTCAGTCTGGAAATGTTGAGTTTGAGGTGCCTTCAGTGTAGCCAAGAAGAAATGTCAAGTAGACAGATACACGGGGTCTGGAAGTCAGAACAGAAAAATGTGTTGCAGACAGAAATTTGAGCGTCGTCTGCGTAGAGGTGGTGATTGTGGCTGTGGGCACGAATGAGTTTCGTTGTCCCCATACTGGCCCTGAGGAGCCACGCTCTTTAGTGGCACGTGGAAGATGGTGACCTCGCAGAGGACACCGAGAAGAAAGCCAGGAAGAAAGCCCAGGTACCACAGAAGCAGAAGGGCATAAGGAAGAAGGGGGAGTGGCCAGTGGTGTAGAAGGCTGGAGACTAAGACAGTGTCTTGGACACGGTGATGAGGAGATTGTTGGCGATCCCGAGGAAGAGCTGTGCTGGTGGTTCGTTGGATGCGGAGGCCACGGGCCCACTGTGGGGCAGAATTCCAGAAGATGTCATTCACGTGGGATCATAGTGATTGGTACTTTAAAAAGGAGTGGTGCAGGATAGTGACCACAGAAAGCCTGGTTGGAAAGAGAAGTAGTGGATGATGAAGGAGCTGGTGTGTTACCCCCATGGCGGAGCGGTAGATGACCCTGTCCTCCACCAAATGGAGCTCAAGGTCCTGAGCAGGTACACCGGCCCAGTAAACCCAGCTGTCTTCCCCATTGACCGTGGTGCTGTGGGCCACTGGCATGTTCTTTGCCACCTGGTTCTGTGTGTATGAGGTGGCTGCCACCGGTACACTTGGGACGTACCACACAACGAGCCCATTGGTGGCCTCACTCTTCGTGTCCTCCAGTGTCCTCTTCCAGCTGCTTTGTGTTGGCATCTGTGCGTGAGCTCCCGAGGGCTCCAACCAGGCAGCTTCCCCGAATCCCTGCTTTTGTAAATTAAAATTTTACTACTGCTGGAAGGGTCCTACCTGCTGCTCATGATACAGGCAGATGTGTGACCGTCAGAAAAAATTTAAAAAGAAGATGACCCAGAGGCAGTGAGTGTGGGACACTTCACAGGGAAATGATACGTGAGAGTCACGCGATCTGGAATCACGTCCCCAGGCGCGGCCAGGCTGGGTTTCTCCAGCTGACGGCTTCATATCTTTAAAGCTTAGATTGGCTGAGGTACAGAAGTTAGGATATGGAGGGACGCCTGGGTGGCTCAGTTGGTTAAGCGGCTGCCTTCTGCTCGGGTCATGATCCCAGTGTCCTGGGATCGAGTCCCACATCGGGCTCCTTGCTCCGCAGGGAGCCTGCTTCTCCCTCTGCCTCTGCCTGTGCTCGCTCTCTCTCTCTCTCTCTCTCTCTGACAAATAAATAAAATCTTAAACAAAAAAAAACTTTAAAAAAAAGAAGTTAGGATATGGAGAGTCAAGATCTCTGCAACACCCCATCTTCCCATTCGGGTGTCGGTTGTGTTTCCTTTTCCACTGTCTGTCTTCTGTGCCATTAATTTCCTTTCTTGACAGATTTGTCTTTCTGGAATCTGCGCGTGGTGTCACACTCACTCTGTCCGTAACTAATTTTCCTCCTGGTGGATTTTGTTCTTTAATATTTCTAGTGCCGCTTTTAATTCTGTAATGATAGTTTTAAAATTACTCGTCCGTTTCTTTCAGCTCTCTTTTCATATTGTGCCTGCCTTAGCCGGCCACACTTCATCTCCCCTTGGATTTTGTGCTTTATGGTCTGAATTCTGTTATGAATAGGAAGTAAACATCCATTAAAAAAGTATGTATTTATTCCCAGATATTTCTTTTTTTTTTTAATTTATTTATTTGACAGACATATCACAAGTAGGCAGAGAGACAGGCAGAGAGAGAGGAGGAAGCAGCCTCCCCGCCGAGCAGAGTCGGATGCGAGGCTCTATCCCAGGATCGTGGGATCATGACTTGAGCCGAAGGCAGAGGCTTAACCCACTGAGCCACCCAGGTGCCCCTATTCCCAGATATTTCTAAGAACAGTGATGGGGAAAAAATAATAAGTTGCAAAACTTAAGCCAGAAGCAAGGGTAACGGTTAGGGATTCTTCTTCTTTTTTTTTTTTAAGATTTTATTTATTTGACAGATCACAAGCAGGCAGAGAGAGAGGAGGAAGCAGGCTCCCCGCTGAGCAGAGAGCCCGATGCAGGGCTCGATCCCAGGACCCTGGGATCATGACCTGAGCCGAAGGCAGAGGCTTTAACCCACTGAGCCACTCACGCGCCCCAGGGATTCGTATTTTAATACTCTGTCCCGTTGCTATGGTGGCCCCAGCTCAGCCACTTCCGCTTTAAGCAGCCCAGTAATCAACATGAACGTGAAAATAATTATGAGTTCAGCAGGTGCAGTGTCCTGTTAGAAAATCTGTATAGCATCGTAGGTAAGAACACACGTGTGAGCCGAGCTGTGTGACATGGGGCAAATTCGTTAACCTCTCTGTGTTTCGGTTTCTTCATCTGCAAAATGGAGACAATTACAGTAGTATCTGCCTGTAGCATGTGGTGTCCTTGGAGACACGTAAATAGAACATTATTTCCACTCTTAAAACCCAGCAGGGCGGGGGTGGTGCCTGGGTGACTCGGTGGGTTGAGCCTCTGCCTTCGGCTCCGGTCGTGGTCTCAGGGTCCTGGGATCCAGTCCCACATCAGGCTCTCTGCTTGGCGGGGAGCCTACTTCCTCCTCTCTCTGCCTGCGTCTCTGCCTACTTGTGATCTCTCTCTGTCAAATAAATAAATAAAATCTTAAAAAAACAACAACAAACCAGCGGGATGTGCCATTGAGCATAGAAAGTAAATAAGGGCAATGAGGCGATCTACGCTATCATAGAAGGAAGGTTCTCTGTGGCGTGAATAGGTGGACAGAGTTAGGGCAGGCTTCCAGAGGAGAGGGGGCATTGATTTTGAAGATGATCGGGTGGCTTCAGTCAGAGGAAGGAACCTGAGCCCAGACAGGGGCTCTTGGAAAGAACATATGCAGATGCGCGCATGTGATACGGAAGGACCTAGACTGTCAGGTTGCAGGAAGGAAGTAATTGGCGGTAAGACTGGAGCCATATTGTTGAGTGTCAGAGTTGCCTGGTAGGAGTTCAGATTTAATGCAGGAGGAAATAAAGAGCCATTGACACAGGAGAAGCCTGGAGGCATGTTGAGCAGTGAGGGTCTGATGACCTCAGCCCGAGCAAGTGCAGGCAATGGGAACTCAGAAATGATCGCTCAGGCAAGGGAAGTCCCTGTCACCCAGTGAAGCCAAAATGCAGCTTTGCCATCCGTGGTCTTCCCAGATCTATGCTAGCCTACTTTTTGTAGTTCATCATAGTTGGCTAAAAGTTTTTTTTAAGGAGTGAAAAATCAAGAAAAATTTGATACAATTATAAATAAGACTGCTGAGAGAAAGCATTTCTCCTGTACTTTGTGATGAGTGGTTTTTCATGAAATTGAAAAAACAAAATTTTTTTTAGAAATGCAAAACTTTTGGGGCGCCTGGGTGGCTCAGTGGGTTAAAGCCTCTGCCTTCCGCTCAGGTCATGGCCCCAGGGTCCTGGGATGGAGCCCTGCATCGGGCTCTCTGCTCAGCGGGGAGCCTGCTTCCTCCTCTCTCTCTGCCTGCCTCTCTGCCTACTTGTGATCTCTGTCAAATAAATAAATAAAATCTTTAAAAAAAAAAGAAATGCAAAACTTTTGATTTCAATTTTTAGTTCTCGCTTATTCCATTAATGAATTCTCTACCTTTCGCTACTTAGAAATTTCAAAAATGTAATTGGGGTGTATTACAAGTGAAACAAACTTGGCAAATGATCGTTTCTTAGAAAGTCTTACTTGAGGCTCTGGAACCTTCGGACCAGGAACTTTTTTTTAGTTGCTAGTCAGTGACAACGGCCACCGTTATCAGTGGAGAATAGACCCAACGTGGTTTATTTGGTGATTTTTATTCTTTTGGGGTGTTTTTTCTCTCTGTAGACTTTTTTTTAAAGATTATTTATTTCACAGACAGAGATCACAAGTAGGCAGAGAGCCAGGCAGAGAGAGAGAGGAGGAAGCAGGCTCCCCGCTGAGCAGAAAACCCGATGCGGGACTCGATCCCAGGACCCCGGGATCATGACCCGAGCCGAAGGCAGAGGCTTTAACCCACTGAGCCACCCAGGCACCCCTCTGTAGATGTTTTAATTGATGCTTGTCCAACTTGCTGAAGGAAGGCTGGGTGAAACGGTCAGCGGTCTGGCTCTTGGAAGAGGAAACTCGTTTGTGTCTGTGAGACCTGATCTCCCCAGAGTCGAAATCTCCCCAGTATCAGAGTTGTAAGTAGGGAGCTGCTCCCTTTTCCAGTCCACACGTGACCCTCTTCTGCCAGGTGCGTGCCCAGTAATCTGCCTCCACCTTCTCTCTGATGGGCTGCTAGATTGGTTCTGTTGGGTCGGTTCCTGCCTCTGCTGGAACAGCATTAATGTCTGCCTTCAGCAAGGAGCCTCCGCAGCTCCACACCTACACGTTGGCCCAGTGGTCCCCTGTCCCCCCCATCTCTTGTATCTTCTGGTTCCTATTCAGGTGCGTTATGCTTTGACATAACGCTTTGGCTCTGCTCGCAGCAGGTAAGCCCTCCAGGTTTGTGCCTTGGGTGCCTCACTGCGCCCCCCTGCCTCTGGCTTGGCCACTCTGGAAACAACCCCAATCCTATGATGGTGATAACAGAGGGCATCACATGAGGTCACGGGGCATTTTACATACATCATCTGGTTTTATCTTCATCGGCGTTGTTTTTGCCACCTGACAGCGGAGCAGACGGATGCCCAGAGGAGCTAATGCTTCGCCCAAGGTCGTTTGGCCAGATGGCAGAGCGAGACGTCTCCCCGGTTTTGTCTGACTCTCGAGCTCTTCGCGGCTTGACTCTGAGATACCCTGCTGACGTCTAACCTCGTGTGACCAAACCCTCACTCGCACTGCATCTGTTGTGATTCTCACCTTCTTGTCGCCATCAGCAGATGTTTGAATCTCTCCTGTTCCTGTGATGTTTTCTGCTTGGTGTTCTAAGGCCCGTTGTGTCTCTCTCTGTGTTCCAGCTCCTTGCAGTAGCAAGATTTTTCTAGATGCAGGGCGGACTGAAGTCTTGGTGGGTGGCAGTGACTGTGTTGAGATCGAGGAAGAAAAATGCCCTTGACCGAGCGAAAGAGGTGCTGCGCTGTGATCTTGGAGAGCTGGCCGGGTCATTGCTGCAAGATACACCGCACTCTTCTTTAGCACCCGAAAAGCCAAAGTACTGGACATTGGTACTGGACTGATCCATTGGCCAAAATACTGTTGCTTCAGTAAACCATGTTAAATTAATGCGTTTCACGATTACGCATCTATCAGAAACCAGTTCAAGTTTGCCTGTGCCCGGAGAATCCAAGGCGGTGTTTCCAGTGCTTGCCTCTGGGGGAGTTGCCTCTACATCAAGTGCATGTAGAAGCCTTGAAAAAGGGCTTGAGAGGGGTGCCTGGGTGGCTCAGTGGGTTAAGCATCTGCCTTTTGGCTCAGGTCATGATCTCAGGGTCCTCGGATCGAGCCCTGCACAGGGCTCAGTGGGGAGTCTGCCTCTCCCTCTGCCCCTCCTCCTGGGTTCGTGCTCCCTCTCTCTCTCTGTCTCTCTCTCTTCCACTCTCACATAAAAAAAATAAAATCTTGAAAAAAAGAAAAAAAGGGTTTGAGAGCCGAAGGCACACCCATTCAGCTGTAGAACCAAAGGACCATCCTCCTTAGAGGATCTGGAGAGAAGCCAAGGAGTGAGACTGGTACTATAATACAGTCTACAGAGCTAGTTCATGTGGCTTTGAGGTAGGGTCACCAAGTGAGCACAGCAGGAAACCAAAGCTCAGGGTTCAAATGCCTTGTCTTGTACCAAAACTCAAACTCAGGGTTCACTTCTTCTGTCACTAAACCTGGTTCTTCTGTCTGCTCACGCAGTAGACATGATCTAGGGAAGTGAGTCCCAGAATTTCTCTTGAAGCCGCAGATTCACAGTCTGCCAGAAGGAATCTGGATCTCCAGGTCATAAATCTCTTCTCAGCAGCATTAACTCGATAATATTTTTGAGATTATATGACTAGAACGTATTCACGTAGGCAATATTGTTGATGCGTGAGCTGTGAAAATTAAAACTTTCTTTAAGAATTCCAGATTTCCCCACCGTTGTGGATAAAGTAGCCTGGAGCAGGATGGAAACACATGAAACTAATTTGTCTGATTAAAAAGAAAAAAATTACACAAATCATAAAATTAGGAAGGCAGTTTATAATGGAAGGCATTAAATAGAGAACGTAAATGTTATTTCTGTGGTCTATTTGGTATTACATTTTAATGTAAATAATGTTTCCCGAAGAAACTGTGAAATTGATTAATAAATCCCCTCTCCTCCCCTGTGAGACAGCCGAAAGCCGGGGCGCTCTGTTCCCGGAGAAGGGTTCTCAGGCTCACAGGGCTGTGGAAGGGCTGCCAATATGAGAACAACAGGTGTGCGCAATTTATGTTCAAGAGTAGTTTAAGTATCTTTAATCAGTCCGTTTTAAGTCAAACCATATGATGTTCAGACAGAGACATGTTTACCTTCAGTATCAAGTACTTTTCCCTTTTCCTCGCGCTCCATATTAGTCGTCCCCAGCTGTGAAACTAAGCTTGCCTTTTGTTACTTAAAAGCAGATAAAATGTTTACAACAGTTACAGTTGCTTGCATGGTGGTTAGTTTTACATTCCTCACTTCCCCGGGTGTGACAGTGGGTCTCTAAGGAATTCATCAGGTACCTGCCTCTTGCTTTCTGCTGGGTCCAGCTATAAATAGGTTAGCTGTTGCATCAAATATCGCAAGATGACCGCTCTGTTAGACGCACGCAGCCCTTCTCTGGTGCTGGCAGGAACCGGCTCATCTAAACCTCATGAACCGTGAGCGCGCACTTTAGAGAGATTTGTACTTAGAGTTCATTACCCTTCGTTGCCATCTCTCCCTGGATAGAGCAGTGGCGGAGACTTGCCGCGACCTAGAGCTTTGTCCCAAGAATAGTCCCCAAGAAGCTGCATTTGGGATTTTTCCTGACTTAATTCCGCTAGCGTGGAATTAAGAGGTTAAAGTAAAATTTCCACAGGACATTTCAGAGTTGGTTGTGTTTCTTACTCTGCTCAGAGTATTAGAGCTTGGGTGTGCCGCCGCCGGCCCTGCTGTTCTTGGTTGGCGTGGATTTGTTCTCAGAGTTCATATGCACGTGTCATCTGTTCATGGGCCTCGTGATAATTAAGATGGTGTAGTCATTTCATAACACCCAGTTGTTAGGTGATTGCTCGTGGGAATTACATAAAGAGGGAAAAAATGACCTGTCATGTTCTTGCACTCGGTGGTCCAGTGGCGGGGGAGGGGGCCCTTCTCACCTTCCTTGGCTAACCCCCTTGTGCTTTGGATTCCCGATCTGTCGAAAGTGAAGTCTTGGTTCCCACCCTAAGGAGAGTTGGGGGAGGGTTAGGTGTTTCCACGCTGCCCCAATCCGTGGCAAGTGCTGGCTATCATTTGTTCCGCGGCGAGTCACCAGCATTTTATAAGTTAAGCTTGAAACAAATACCCTGCAATTTTAGAAATGTTCCTGTTTGGGTAAAATTATTTAAACCTCGGGGCGCCTGGGTGGCTCAGTGGGTTAAAGCCTCTGCTTTCGGCTCAGGTCATGATCCCAGGGTCCTGGGATCGAGCCCCTCATCGGGCTCTCTGCTCCACGGAGAGCCTGCTTCCTCCTCTCTCTCTGCCTGCCTCTCTTGCCTACTTGTGGTCTCTGTCTGTCAAATAAATAAATAAAATCTTTAAAAAAAATTATTTAAACCTCCTTCTTTTTCCTCTTGCATTATCTGTTTTCACTTCGGTTTGAGATAGAGAATGGCCCGTAAGAGAGGTGACAAATTGATTTATGAGATGCCGGTTGGTTGGTTTTCTGTTGTTTTTTTTTCTTTTCTCCCCTGAAATGTGAACCTCGTCTTTAAATGTGTTTACACAGGTTGTCACCAGTGAACGCACATTGGTAAAATAACTACAGGAACATTTCTACCCTGTCACCTCCAGTTGGAACATTTCATGGAGGCGCTGAAAAATTAGAAGGTTCCAGTCCCACAGCTGATAGGGAATGACAGCATGGCCTTCTTGCCCACCTTTGTCATCTTATTAATAAAAATGTTACCGAGTCCTGCAAGCGCCCAGAAAGGAAGTTGAGGTGCCATTTGTCACGTTTGCAGTGTAAAATTTGCCCTTCGCTGAGTTAGCCCTGTGCAGGATTCAGGGGCTTCCCTGCCTCTGGGAGGGGAAAACATTGGGGCTGTTAAAAAATACATTTTTCCTGGAATCCTGAAAACCACATTGTAAAATTTAAAACACTCTCAGAGACCAGTATTCTGAGCCCCAGATGAAATGCAGCTCTTTTGAGAGGCAAATATATTTGAGAATGGATTACAAAGGGAGATGCCCGTGGGTTTAAAGAACAGAACCAGGACTCCTACAAGTATGAGTGGTGGAGGCCTGCGGCCATTCATCTTTATTGTATGTTCCCTGAGAAGACTTCTCAGCTAGTGTGCTGGGTAGTAGAAGGCATCCAGTTCGCTTTCAGTCTTTAAAATACATGTCAGAACTTAAGTAGGGTAGACAGCAGCACTAATCATATTAAGCACAGTGTCTGAACTCACGGTGAATGCATAATTAATGTATTGTTTTAGAGGACCTAATATATTAGTCAAGGGCAAGAGCTTCACACTGAGCCTCAGAGCCCGTTCTGTGGGCGAGGAGGAGGGCTCTCTGGTGGTGCTGCTTTGCACGGCCGCGGCCAACCGTGCTCACTAAATCTGTTTTGTTACACCTCTAATACGCGCCAAAGCCATCAGACAACCCCCATTAAAGTGTTTGCCACAGAGAACTCTCTCTGGGATAGTAAATGCTAATTCAGTGTCAATTAGAAAAATGCTTCCAACAAAACACCGCGATTAATAAGGGTCCTTGTGTTGATTCATTGCTGGGATTTTTTCCCCCCCATTCCGTATAAGGATCCGTCTTTCATTACCTGCTATTTATTATTTTAAATATGTTTAGCTTGAAGGCACTTTAGCATTTCATCTTTATTTTAAAATGTACCCAAATGTTTACTTCTCCGTCAATATCCATTTAAACTGAAGCCGTTTGGGTCTCACTAATTTAAATTCCTTTAGTCAAGCCATTGAATAAAAGGTTCGGTATAAACTCCTGAATTAGTGCATTCAAACACACTTTCAAAAGTTTCTGATTTCTATAATCCTCTTCTCGGTTTTAAAGATGTAGAATGCACACTTTAAAAAGAAATTCAGCTTTAAGAATCCTCCCCTTGCCTCTGCTAATTAACAGCCGAAAACTAACTTTTCTCCGCCACTTTCAGATTTTATATAGATGTGTTGAAATTTTAATAATGAGATTCTTACTTTCCCATATATACAGTTTTTAAGCCATCCGATTGAACTGTTTAATGGCAACAGTGGTCACGATTCTGTTTTTCTTACTGTTTTGGTGAAAATCATTTTTGTTAAGCTCATTGGTAGGAGGGTGTTCGGGGAGGAAGGGGCGGGGGTGTCAGCCAGGTGGGGACATGTGATGGGGGAGAACTTGGCCATGTGCCTTTGGTAAATTGGTGTTTTATTTAATTCTCTCACACTCCTGCAGTAATAAAACTGTATGTGTATATATATATATATATATATATATATATATATATATATATCTGTGTCATGTTTTATTAGTGTTTAAAAATTACAAGGAAATATTTAAGTATTAATCAGTGTGAGCATTATTCAAATATACTAAATCATAGTGATTTGGTCTCTGATCTGTTTTTAACTTTCGAGAAAAATAAGTTGTTAGTAACCATGATTCATGTTTCCTTGAATAACAGAATCATAGATTTGGTGCAAAGGACCAAAAGAACCAGGCTTCATATTTAAATCTTTGAAATATAATCTTGAAAGAAAATAGCTTAATTTGACCAAGACTGTGGTAAAACTTTGGAATTAGCTTTGGCTCTTTTTAACAGAGTTAGTTTTAACACAGATTGTGGAGCAATGTGTAAATTTAAGCTATTTGCTTTCTTCACTAAACCAGCTTCTCTACTGTAGAGGTGTGCCTTTTTAAAATTTTTATGTTTTGAATAGATTATTTTTTGAAGAGTATTTTTCCTGTAATCACTTTCCTGGTGCTCCCACTAAGTCAAGTCAGGGCATTGAGACATTCTGATGGGGTTGGCGACAGCTCGGCCATAATAGGCGTATCTCAGTACGAATTTATTATTCATGCCTCGGTTTTCTCAAATATTTACATAGTGCTGGCAAAGAACAGGGGAGATATACCCTGATGGAAAGTCTTAAAGTTTGTAAGTGAAAATAAGACGAAGTCAGTTTAAATTGTCCCTACCTATAGGAAGTTTTAAGATCACTTACAAAACTTGAAATGCCGTAAAGTATTCTGCTCATTCGATTCATGTAGGTCAAAAACTCAGAAAAAATATTAAGCTAGCGAGTTCCAGTAAATAAAAATTTTATGTACGTGTGTGAATGTGCTGCTTGGAGAACTTGTGCGTTTTGCCCTATGCTTAAATTAAAATGTTAATATTGTTACTCTGTTGTTCTGTATTTAAAAATAATTTTTTTTACACACTTAGATGTTCTTCTACTAATTACATGCTACTAAGAAGCTATTATTTTGCCCTCAAGTACCAAAACATTCTGGGAACATGGCCACATCAAAGTTCATGCCACCTTCAGAAGTGTTTTTAATTTTTTCAAAAGTTGCATTTTTAATAGTAATTTGGATCTTTAACTCTGTCTGTATGTGTGTGTGTGCGCGTGTGTGGTTTTTAAATTACAGCATGGAACCTTGAAGGCCTAGCCTGTACCTCAAATTTGTTGCAGATGCTGTATATAAATCTGATTTGTCTTTTTTTTTTTTTACAGTATAGATATTTTATGTTTAATTTTGCTCTCTTTGGTACCTCTAATAGTTTAATAAGCAAATTTCACTCAATGGGGTGCTTAGTAAAAAGCAAAGATAGGAAAACAATCTATCTGATGCTCCTACATAGAATTTAAAACTCAGAAGGTTTATGAAATTATCATTTTATCTATTTTAACTCTGCAGTTTTGAGCATTTGCATTTCCAGCTGTTATTTATGTTTTCAGTTATTTATATGCTTATGAGATAAATAATGTTAGCTTCGAACATTGGAAGGAAACAGTGCTTACTTGACAAAAAGCTATCCCTGTAGCCATTAATAAAAAATGCTAAACGTCAGATACGTATTTTTGTTTTCAGTTATGACTTGTTTATAATACCTGTTTCCTGTTCTTCTAGTTTATGTTTCAGAAATAGACTCTCAAATATTCTTTGGTCGCAATAAACCATCAAAATTGGGTGACTTAGGACCCACATTATCCAGAATCCTCCTAACAGAATGTACCTATTCTAGGGATTCCCTAATTGTTTTGCATGCATGGATTCTTGTAAAAATGCTTTCAGCTCAAATATTTAGATAATTAAATAAAAGGGTACTGGCGGAGGGGGACAGGGTGCTTTGAGAGGGAAGTTAAGTACATTATGGGAGGATTTATGATTGTACAGCTGGACCGAGTTACGGCAGGCACAGAATCTAAACAAAAGCATTTCACTTTAAGAAGAGCCTATCTCAAGGTACGTTTCTAAAATCTTATTTCTACTTCTGTTTTTTTTTAAACACCTGTTCTGCATTAGTAAAAATAAATCTTTTTCTTTAGATGTAAGATATTGCTAGGGACATTACGCTTAAATTTTAGTTTGCAGAAATGAAATTTTTTCCCTTTGATGAAACAATACTTTTATATTGTTACGGCCGTGTATAAATAATGGAACCTTTCCTCAGCTGATGAGTCCCTTACCATGAAGAACTGTTTACTCAGGCTCTCATTGTCTCCTACCTGAATTCCATTGTTTGATTTCTGGTTCTACACATACTGTCTGAATCAGCTTAAAACATCCTGTTGCATTTACCTTCTTTGTAATCCTTACTGGGCTCTTCTTCTTAGTGCTGATGTGAGTAGAGCCATTTTTACTTTGTCTTATGTGGGTAAATGAGCTTGTTCAACCTTCTGTAGTTTTGTTTGCTTTTCCTCTATTTCTTTAAGGCCTCTTGAGAAAACTCATAATCACCTCGCGATGATCTTTTTCACTGTACGGTAATTACGTACTGCTGGCCACATGTCCCGTTAGCAAAACATGGCAAAGATGGTTGTACTCTAGGAAGACAGACCTCTTTACCTTGAAAAATATCCCTACAGAAAAGTCACCTTTCTCTGAACTCTTATTGCAAGAGGACGGGAAAGACTAGGTGAAATATGGCCAAATATGGCTGTGTTTCCGTTCATTAAAAAATCAAGATTTCAAGGCTACTTCTCCTTTTTCAGCCTGCGTGTCAGCTTTGTTTAGGAAGTTCTAAAGTCGCCTATAAGAAGCCCGGGTAAATTAGCTGGTGATACTCCTTAATTCCAGGTGTGTATACCCGTGGGCCCTAGCATCTTCTCCTGGCTCCTGCCTCCCAGGAGAATACAGGGGATGTGCTGAAGTCAGCCAGTGCCCGCGTGGCATTTCAACACAAGTCGAGGAAGGAAACGCCTTTGGATGTAAGTGGGAGGTTTTTAGTTCCCAATTAAATTATGCTGGAAAAATAAGTACCTGAGGGATAAATGTATTCCGCTTCCTTCAGAATAATTCCACTCTTGCTAGGAAAATACTGCTCCCACATTTGTAAAATATTTTTACAAGTCAGGGCACTAGATATGTTATTGTTATTGTATGATTTTTTACCTCTTTAAGATAAAATCTGAGTCCTGTCTGTCAGTGATTGGGGGATTTGAAGCCCAGTCATTGCCTCTGTAACGGAGCTTTATAGGCAATTAAACATTCTCAGAAACTTCTAACTAAATTATTTGTGGTAGATGGGAAACTATATGATGATTTACCGGTTCCGTTCACACATTTGGGAGTGGAGTAGGGCCAGATTCAAATTCTAGCCCTGCTTACTTACTAGATGCCTGGTTCAAATAACTACTTAATCTTGTCGACCCTCGGCTTTTTCATACAGAAACTGAGGCTTCTAACATCTGCCCTAGAGGATTTGTTTCTGAGAATTAAGTTAGGCCTGTGATTTTTAAAACTTCCATCTTGCCATCTTCTTGGTCACTGTCTTTGTCTTCTTGGCCATCGTCTCTGTGGTCACCCTGCCTTTGCCACGTCCCCTCTTTGTGGCCCTCGTCCTTATTGTCTTCATCTTTGTTGTTGTCCTTCCCTCCTTTGCTGTGTTTTTTCCCTCCTCGTCGTCCTACCCCCATCTCTCCCTCCTCCTTTGCTCCTCTTTTCCCCCGTCATCTCCTAGAACATCAGACCTTCCAGGAACCTTCCCAGAGCCGTAGGGACTCTTCCAGCACTGAAAACCCCTGAGTTCTCAGGGCCGTGTTCGAAAAGCCCTGACAGAGTGGCTGGTCTGTGGCAGCTTCTCCCTAAGATCAGGAACTTAGCTCCGCACCATGTCCCCAGCGGCCCACTTAATCACCTTCTTCTCAAATAAATGAACGATTGGGATTTCCCTTGTGACGTGTTGTTCCGATGTAGTCAAGTCATTTAAATGAATGGCCAAGCGGTCATTATTTGTAAGCACCTTAAAAACGGCAGTTTATTGAAGAGGAAGTCCAGTAGTTGCTATAATTTAGAAGAATAACTACAAAGCAGCTTACGGAAAACTAAGACGTGTCCATGAAATGACTCTGTAGCCATTACCAATGACGACATAGGTCTATGTATATATATTTTAACACCAGTGACGTTCACTATATATTGCTAAGTGAAAGAGCATATTACGGAACAGCCCGTATGGAGGTGGAGATAAAACTCTATGAGCTCGTTATAAAGATGTAAAGATATAAGATGTAATGTAAACTACATCATATCTATATATAACTATAGTATATAAATATATAACTATTATATATATTATTTATAAACATATATTACATATGTATGTTTATAAAGATGTAAACTGTATTCACTCTTTATATATGAGTACGAGTACTATGGTTTTTCTTGTAATTTTTTTTCTGTATTTTTCCATTCTCTCCGATTTAGTAATTAGAAAACAAAGCATGAAACTTGCTTAAAGCCCAGGAAAACTGTTTTATATATCAAATGACGAAGAAACAGACTGCCTTGCCGGTTGTGAGATAGGGTTCTGAAAAGTGCCATCAAACGTAAGGTTATCATTAGTCTTAACTACAGTTCCATAATTAAACACACTAGTCAGTGCTCTCTTGCTGGGCTTTTCCCAGCGCTTCACAATTTTGGACATTTCCTTCACAATCGAATACACTGTGCCCCAGTTTCATCCAATAACTAAAAACTAAAGAGTGCGAGCTCTAGGCCCACGTTCTCCTTTGCGGTTTCTCTGATCACTGGGACCAGTGCTTTCAGTTTTTCGTGTTCTGCTCATTTTGAAAATAGGAGAGAAGACTCAATAAAATATTTAAGTCATTTCACTAGTACTGTCGTGGAGACCAAAGAAGCAATCCTACCAAACGCAGATGTGACAAGGTCTGCAATAGCCCAGTTTTATTATCTGTCAGCCGATGTACCAAAGTTAGAACTCGTATCCCAGAAGACCATTTTAGGTGTATCGAAAAGACATAATGTCCAAGGAGGAACATGCAGACATAGAAGCCTGAATGGGAGATGAGGAGAGTAAGTTCTAACATCCCTCTGATACTGTGGAATAGCCCTGTGTAAATACAGGGACAGACACTGGTGTGCAAGGCTGATAATCAGCTGTTACTCGCTTTTTTTTTTTAAAGATTTTATTTATTTATTTGACAGAGATCACAAGTAGGCAAGAGAGGCAGGCAGGGAGAGAGAGGAGGAAGCAGGCTCTCCGTGGAGCAGAGAGCCCGATGCAGGGCTCGATCCCAGAACCCTGGGATCATGACCTGAGCCGAAAGCAGAGGCTTTAACCCACTGAGCCACCCAGGCGCCCCTGTTACTCGCTTTTCAAAGAGGGTTGATAAGTAGCTCGTGCCCCTCAGCCCCCTCCCTTCGCCCCTTTCTGGGACTTCCAGAGTCCAGAGGAGTAGTGATAGCAAGGGGGTCACTGTCCTTTGGATTGGCCCCATGCCCGCGCTGTCGTCGTTGCTGGATATTTTGAATGGCCCCTGCTCTGGATCACTTACGTGTTGCGGTGAAAAAGATTGCGCCAACAGCCTTTTTAGCAAAAACAACCTCAGTTTTATGCAAGTAAACCTCAGGGAAAACCTAGAAGCAACCAAACAGGATACGATACAGAGAAAAAGAAAGTGTGACAAACCGACCCATCGCATTTTACCCGAGGTTGTATAAAATTGTGTCTCTGAAAAAGCACTTTTGAGTAAATAATATACGTGAAAACATTATGTAAGCTGTGAAATACTATTTAAGGTAATTTACTCATAAGCCCGCGAGGCTGAAAGATTGAGAATGTTCCATGAGACTAGGTGGGTCACCGCTAAAACGCTGTTGAAGGAAATGCAGGCTGGTGATCCGAGCCACAGGCCTTCGCTGAGCACTTAGTATCTGCCGGACACTGCTGCCTTACCCGTGGAGTTCCCACAACAACTCTGAGCGGCGGGTATGAGCGTCCTGTTCTAGAGCCAGTGAAACAGCAGAAGCACAAAATGCCCCTCCGTGGGCTTGTGTTTCCCCTGTGTTCCCTGGTTTGAGTCACCCCACTAGGGAGAACGTCTGCCTCTTTGACTTTTCTGCTTTCCTGGGACCCCAGGGAGATGTTAAAACTACCTTCTGTGTCGGCGGAACCCCGTAGCAAAAGCCAAGGGAGTAGGAAGGGGACGGTTCCAATTCGCAACTTACTTTCAGTGAGGAAGGGGCGTCCCCTGTGAGGGGATTCGTCCTGGCCCCAGCTTTGCACAGTGAAACGGTTTTAAATAAGCAGATGTGACCGGGAGATCGTGTTTATACCATGAACCGTACGCAAAACATCCCATCTGAAATAGCCTCCTGGTGGTCCTTTAGAAAGCAGCATTATTAGGAACTACTACAAAGCAGAGTTTTCCTCTTCAGTGATCAAACCCATGTTGTGACCGTGGGAGGGTAGCACGTGGCCAGGAGTATCACAAAACCGACAAGTCCAATGTCCTGAAGAATGCGGGTGTGTATCTTGCCATACTGATGTTCATGGGGCGTGGAAAGTCACTAGGAAGGGGACCGAAGCCACAGCCAGTGGCTCTTTGACACAGTCCTTTTCCTTCAGAGGGTCTTCTGACTACAAGAAGTTGGGGGATTAAATGATAAAATGATGAATAAGTAGGTTGTTTATGATTTCCTAGTAACTAGACTTTTCCTTTTCAGGAAGTGCATTTTTATTCTTTATATCTGTGTCAAAGTACTTAAATTTGCTTTTGTTGGGATTTCATTTTCCATCCCATTCCTACGCTCTGCGCGTTAGAATTTAATCACGAACGAAATGCGACATCATTTTTACCCAAACATCATGAAGTCATTGCCGATGAGGTGAGGAGATAAAGTAATTGGATTAGAAATGGGCGGTTTAAGTTTACACCATTTTATTATATCAGGAATTTTTGATATTTGAGCCGTAGATCTCCACAGCTGTGCGATCGCTTGTGCCCGGGATGCGTATATGAAACCAGGTCCTGTAATTTTGTTATTTTAAATGCTGAAGGAGGGTAAGGGTAGATGCTCAAATCTATTCCCTAAGAAAACTTCGTCGGAAGTAAAACAACTGATGGATCAATTTATGCGACACGGAGGTATGACCCTTGTATTACTAAATAGTCCTTTCTTTGATTCTCTGCTTTCCGTCACTTTGAGTTTATAAGCATTTTAGTGAACGGTGGCTGCAGCGTATGAGCATAATGGTTTGCGTTTGAACATTTTCTGCCAGTAGCTTTCCCCTAATCTTAAAAAATACCATTTTACGTCTTTTCTTTTAGTCTGACAAATATACAGACCTACTGCGGACTATTTGTTTATAAAGTGTTAAATTTGCGGTAGGATATATATGGAGGTTAACCCCCTAACCCATTAAATTATTTGAGAAGGAGAAAAAGAAATCTGTTGCTTAAGAAACACCGATATCAAAAAACAGTTCTGGTTCTTTGGAATTTTTCCTGTGTTTATGCTGATGTTAAATCATTGCAGAAGAGATTTTTTAGGTAGTATTAGAGAAAAAGTGTGCATTGTTACTATAGAAATTTAATAATCTAATCACATTGAGCGAATTGTGCAGTTGGAACTTGAACCATTGTTTTTATAAGTGTCGTTCATTTTAGGTTTATTTAATTCCTAAATGAACCAATATAAATCAGTTTTAAGGGTTTTGTTAAAAGTTTTAAGTTAAAAATTTGTAATTTACCTTTGGTAAATTTGGTAGCTCATTTAGAGAGATGATGTCGTTTGTCAAGTTCTTTACAAAGGAGCCAGAAAAGCTTGGGTTAACGTAGACTTTATAAAATTCCCTGGGATTTCCATCAAATTTATTAAAACTAAGCCGCATAGACAATAGTGTTTTTATTAGAAACGCGTTTATTAGAAACATGTTTTAAAACTTTGTATCGTAGTAATTAAGCTCTGTATTCATTTAGTTAGGTTGGGCTGCAGATACTTTTTGTACTTTGTACGAAAACAAAAAATCAAAATGTGATAACTGTCGAATGTGTTTTTAAAAAATAATTACAGTATTTTAAAATGTGTATTTTACATCTAAGCAAGGGAATTGTTAATAAAATACTTTTGTGACTCATACACCAACGGAAGCTTCGAGGGAGCCTCTGGTTATCCGTTTATCTGTATTAGTGTAGCTACAGTTAGGTTATGTTAACTTGTGCTAACTAGGTCTATGAAAGGTTCAAATTGTGGACTGTTTCTGAGGAAATCCAATGTTGTTGTTTTTCAGATTAAAATAAAATAATAAAGTCCTTGAAGAGTTTCTTACTATTAGGAGTAATCTTTGAGTGTGGGTATTGTGTCAATTTTTGTTGCCCCATTGTAGCTACTAGTTTAACTAACCGAATTAACAAACATGATTTGTAATTATACGTGACATGTGACATAAAGTACTAGATAAAATATACATGAAGATACTTAAACATTTGATTATCAAGAATTTCAAATACTTGCCATCGAAATATTGTGAAAACTATGAAAAAATACTATAGAGAAAGAAAGAGTTTCCTAAATGCAGATCAGTTTCATCCTGATTTTAATATGGATGATGAAAAAAAATGACCAATTAGTAAAGTTTAAATTCATGAAATTTTTATCATAATTGAAATTAAGGAAACATCCTCTTAAAAAAGAGTCTCTAAATCAGATTTTTCATTAATTCATGTGTAAGTGATCTTAATTAAGGAAGTATTAGCCTGAGTTACCATAAATGAGACTATCTGTTATCAGGTGGAAATCTTTTCTTTTTGTAAAATATGTTCAGTAGCAGAGATACCGAATGAGTTGCATTTTACAGAGAGGAACTCTGGTGTCCATATTGTTTCTTTGAGTCCATGTTTCTGACCTTAGTGCTTCTTTGCTTTGCTAAAGAATTCCTTTGACACCAAAAATATTAATAATAATCCTTCAGTTACTTGTAGCTAAAGGCTTCATGAGTTTAGACTCCATAATGTCCTCAGGTTCAACAAATGTTAGTGCTCAAAAGAAAAAGCTGTGATTCTCCAAAATCCCTTACATACAGATCTTTAAAGAGTACAGTTTTTCATGTTTCACTGAGTTGTCCCTGATACTGGTGACCTTTAGGAGTATTATTGATGGAAATACTTACACACTTGTTAATGTCCTCTTTAAGACTACGAAGGAGATAAAAATAAAGTTGTCTTCTCCATTCGCTTCAGTAAATAATTTCTAAGTTAGAAGATGTTAGTTTTGGAAAACAATTAACCGGGTCTTAGAACTACCTTAATGGTCATTCGAACTGGAAGATGAAAAGCCCCCGCCTTTGTCGGATAGTGTTTCAGCGCAGAATCACTGTTAAGATGCCTAATTTTGTTCTGTACGGGGGACACGGACGTTTTCATCTCCGCCAAGGGGTAGCAAGCCCATAAAAAGGAGATCAGACCTGTTCCCAAAGAGTATGTGTGGCGTAGTACGCTCTTGGACAGGATTTTGAAATCAACTAGCTATTCATAAGCTAAGAAAGCAGTAGTACGATTCAGTTTAACCTGCAAAAAGTATGCCTTCCAAAGTAGTTGTTTTTGAACTAGACAGGAATAATTAAACATTTTGGGTGGTTTCTTACATTGGAGTTTTTATTTTGAGATCATCATAGATGGGCATGTAGTTGTAAGTGAGAGAGAGCCCATGTCCACACTTTCCCCCGTGGGAACATCTGTGGAACTCTAGCACAATACATGACCCAGATACTGACTCTCCCTCATATGTGAAAAAGGCTCTTTACTTCTCTCCACATGGCCAAAGCACAGCACCATTACTTTTCTTTTATTCTGAATAAAGGCCAGCAGTGCATAACTATACACATAAAAATTATCTTTAAAAGTTAGCCTAATAAATATATAATAGGATTTCTGTTATTACTTCGGGGGCACAAAGATTCCTACAGTAAAGCTGTTCATTTTTGAATAGTTAAATCTTAATGAAATTTTATATGGAATGGTTCTTGGCTTTCCTGTACAGTTCAGTTAATTGGTCTGTAGACAGATTTTGTTTGGATTTTTAAAATCAGAGTCGTCTGTAGACTATATTAAGTAGAAATCTCAGTCATCTTGGGTAATTAACCAATAGCACAATGACAAAATTTCTTTGGAAGGAGTGCAGCCATTTTTGTTAGGAATGAAAATATGTTAGGGTTGATTTAGCAAGCACATCACTGATTTTAGATATTAGATTATTCTCAGATTTTACTGTCTAGAAAGAATCACCTGGGTTACTGAAAATGCAGGCTCCCCATCCCCACTCTGCTTTCTAGACGATCCTGGTGGAGCCTAGGGATTTGCATTTATAATTAAGTACCACAGAGGGTTTTGGTGTTGGTTGTCACCCTTCCCCTCCCCACCTCCCCCATGAAATACACTTTGAAAAACACCTTAGATAGTCTAGCATTCTACTGTAGAGGCAGGAGAATGTTTCAGTTTTTCCCTGTGTATAAAGAACATCATTTGCATTTTCTAGATTTCTGTTCAAATATGGAATTACTGTCTTTCATAGTCTCCTTACTTACTGGACTTTGTAGATTTCAGTGTTGCAGTTCAGTAATACCCCAGCCCTCCAGCTAAAATCTTTTTTCAAACCTATGGCCAAGAACTTGGGGGATGCGAAGGTATCTGTCCCGTAAATAAGGGAGCTAGGGATGGAGACAGACACCCTAAATGCACTTCCTAGAACTGCATTTACTCAAGCAAGCTGGTGGTTTGTTGTTTTTTTTTTTTTTTCCATCAAGCCTATTTTATTTTGAAGTAATGACAGAATTAATTGAAAGCAAGAAGTAAGGATTAGAGAGGAAAGAAACAGTATCATATGACAAAACAAAGAAAACGTTAAGGGGATTTGTTTTTAAAAAAACCTTCGGAGTTAGAGCGGTGTCACGCAAAGGCGGTCGTCCTACATCGCTGGAAACCAGGCGAAGTGATGCTCAGTCCATTGTTTTGAGAGTTCAGAACCCGGAGAAGTTTTAGAAACATTTCCCTCAAAACTTGATTTTAATTTGACAAACGTAGCTATTCAAAGCAGAAGGTAACTTCGTGAGTCTAGAAAATTCATCTGCCTGCGACATTTTACTTCCCAGGGAGGACAGAAAAATGAGGTGTGACTTGCTCCCTTGACTTTGGAAGAACAGGGTTTGAGAGAAGGGTTTCTCAGGGAAAGCTAGGTAATTATAAAGACTTGTCTTGGACTTTTCTCTTGCTATTAACAAAAAAAGTCGTCATTTGCTTTCATTCCTGTCTGGTTTGAGTAGCCCTCTCCATTCAGCTTGGCTGTGCCCTACTGGTGTTTTCGAAAATTCCTCGCCATACAGCACAGTTGAGAAGATGCCGTACTTACTTACCTGTTCTCCTGATATGGACACATCCCAGCTTATAGTGAATCTCTTACATTTTCCTGCTAGTTTTTTTTCCTTAATCATCTTATGATTATCATCTTAAGATTATCATCTTGTGACCCGAGCTGAAGGCAGACGCTTAACCGACTGAGCTACCCAGATACCCCAGGTTTTGTTTTTAAATCAGTAAGAAGGTTGGGGTGCCTGGGTGGCTCAGTTGGTTAAGCGACTGCCTTCGGCTCAGGTCATGATCCCAGGGTCCTGGGATCAAGCCCCGCATCGGGCTCCCTGCTCATTGGGGAGCCTGCTTCTCCCTTTCCCTCTGCTACTCTGCCTGCTTGTGTCTCTCGCTCTCTCTGTCAAATAAATAAATAAAAGAAAAATCAGTAAGAAGGCTTTCTGAGGCTGCATGAGGGCATGAGCCATTATCTGCATAAAGACATTCTTAGGTCGTTCTTTTATCTTAAATCATCGTACCTGCGGTTTGGAAGAGTGCTCTAAAGCCTCCTCACTGCCAGCCAGAGTGTAAACTGGAGGGAAATTCGGAAAGCATAGTTCAAAATGCTTAAAATGTAAATTCCCTTCAACCCAACACTTACATTTCTAGAATTTTTTCCTAAGTAAGCTGTTAAAATGGGTGCAAATGCTTTATGTTACAAGTATACTAGACAGAATTTCAACGTACAAAAATGGGCTCGGTTAAAGAAAACTGTTTTTTCCAAATAACGGGATGCTATACAATGTCTTAAGAATCACGTTTCCAAATACTATTTAATGACACAAGAAGTTTATGAGTGTTAAATGAAAAAATACTAGATTTTAACAGTATATATGTAATATACATATGTATATGTCTGAGTGGTAGATCCAAAAATATTTGTACTTTTTCACCCCGCAATTCTCCTTTTGTTTTTGTTTGTTTGTTTGTTTAAGATTTTATTTATTTGACAGAGAGAGAAGGAACACAAGCAGGGGGAGTGGGAGAGAGAGAAGCAGGCTTCCCGCCAAGCAGGGAGCCCCGATGTCATGACTTAAGCTAAAGGCAGATGCCCAATGACTGAGCCACCCAGGCCCCCCACGATTTTCCTTTTGGAAAGCAATGTATCCTAAGTGAAAGATAGTAAATAAATATTTACACATCTTTTTAAAACACTGAACAGAGATGAACAGGTTGAAAATAATTCTCCCTGTGCGATTTATTACATATTTAATGTTTTAATACAGAAAATTGGTTGGATAGTATTAAAACATCACGGTTAGGATGCTTACGTGAGACGTAAGAACTTTCTAAAACACGTCACAGGCAAAACGATAAATAATGAAGGGAGGAAAAATAAATAGCATTGAGGTGGAGTGGAAAGTCTACTATATTGAGTATCAGAAGGAAGGGAGGATTTGAGTCAGAACATTCTGGGAGGAAAAATCTCTTCCAAATTGGGAAATCATTGCTATTTTCAGTTTTAAATGCAATTTGTAAGTCTAAAGTAATTGACATGTCCTTCAACAAATTGCCCATTTTCTGTTTTGTTTGTTGGTTTGTTGGCTTGTTTTTTGTAATTCTATCAGAGCTCTTTAATTCCAAAATGTTCTTGAATAGCAGAGGCAATTCAATATATTTCAACATATTTCTAACAACCTAGCAATCTTCTACATTAAAATAAACTCAATCTCAATACTCTGATTCTAATTCTTTCAACTATTTCTTAAAGAGATGATCATTAAAGGAGACAGGAATAGTTTTCTTACAGAGGAAATAACATCACTCAGTAATACTGAGTTTGTATAAACCAACCAATATGTTGGTTTATAGTTCTTGTCTAATCTTTTTCAGTACACACCCACAAATCGATGTTCTATATAGGACATGCCATAATCTGGCTTCTTCTCTTCATACCAAGTCACGAACTATTTGCTTTGAAAACGTTTTTAAAACTCTATCAGTTGTGCCATTACATGGATCAAGCAAAATTTACATTGACTAAGCCTGTGTTGTTGCATATTGGGATTCTGTCTAATAATTTTTAAGTGATGGCACGGCCCGTACATGTACCAGTGGTTCTTTGTGAAAAGAAGAAAGTCATTAAAAACGTGCTCTCACTCATCCTTCTCAGGCTGACTGCTGTGTTCCTGGCAAGACTGGTGTTCTTTGAATTATTTGTGAAGTTCAACTCTACAGGTCTTGGGTGCCAGCCACATAAGTAAACATAGACTTTTCCCCCGAGTTCTCAATTGCTTTGTACACTGGTGCCTGGTGAGCCAAAGTTTGGATGTACCAATGTTGAGAATCATAATCTGTCCTTCTGCCAAACTCATTACTGGCAGATATTATCTGCATTTCTGTGAATCCTATCATACTGTCTCTTATTATTTCATATTAAAGTATCCTATCTCTTGAGCTAAACTGTAAGCTAAAGCCAGGGTCTGGATCTCATACTGCCTTACAGTCTCTTGCTGGCTCTTGCCTCTTGCTCAAGAATGAAATGCTGTATGGTTCGTGGGGTAGTGATTAAACACAGGGACTCTGGAGTCACACTGTCTGGGTTCGAACCCAAATCTTACAGCCTAGCTTACTTACTTTACTTTCCCTCATCCATCAAATGCTGATCATGGTACTACTACCTACCAGAAATGTGGTGAGAATTACCTGAGATAGTGGTTAACACACAGAACACTTCACACAGGCTTGGGAACAGTCAACCCTCAGCACATAATAACTACTAGTAGTACATGGTTCCTGATTTAAGAAACAAATCAGTGCATTGCAGTAGCCTTATCAGCATTAAAAACGCATGTCCCATTGGTGCTCTGTATTTTGCTTGTCTGTTATATTCATTCAATTATGAAACAACCATAGATTTTCACTTGCTTTGATAAAGCTGTAAATGGTTATCATGAGAGGCATTTTACGAGCACTTTAACGAACGCTCACAATATTCGCTGGGATCTGCCGAATTTTTTCGTAACACACTTGCCGGTTACCCTGTATGCAGTCTGTTTCCTGCATCACTACATCCATAGCTGTGAACATGCACTGTTTTTTCCAGTAGAGAGCTGATCAAAATAAAAGGCTTTTATAATTTAACAACGCAAGTTCCGTAAGAAACTTGCAAACGAAACGGCCTAGTTTCACTTTTTATGCCCAAATGAGCCAGTGGGATTTCTTGGCACTAAAAGTTGTGTTGTGATTGCAGACTTAAATGTTTCCTTCATACCATCACCACTCAAAGTGGAAAAGCTACAGATGTGCACACTGAAGCCTTATTAAACCAAGGAGGATCCCGTTGTTGCCTCCAGTACTTAGTATCAAAAATGGTTTCGGCTTGGGGCTCCTGGGTGGCTCAGTGGGCTAAGCAGCTGCCTTCGGCTCAGGTCATGATCCCAGCGTCCTGGGATCGAGTCCCACATTGGGCTCCTTGCTCGGCGGGGAGCCTGCTTCTCCCTCTGTCTCTGCCCGCCACTCTGCCTGCCTGTGCTCGCTCGCTCTCTCTCTCTCTCTAATAAATAAATAAAATCTTTTTAAAAAATGGTTTCAGCTTGTAATATTTACTGGATCGGGGCCTGGGCTGGGGGGTCTAAATGTCTGTAAATTCTTGAACAGACTAGAGCATGCTACAGTAATAATAAACATAAACCAAATATTCTGAGGAACGTGGACTTAGCAAGCTGCAGCTATGCATAAACAAGTCAGGCTCTGGGAAATATAATTTCTGGAAAAGTGTTCCCAAAAGTGAAGAGAACTTTCATAAAAGGGGCTTTTTCTGGAAGTCTCTTTGACCTGGGATCTTTGTAAGGACCTTACACCCTCAGACTCATCTTCCAAAGCTTTTGTGGTGAACATTTTACATTTCTAATGTGTTTTTGGAAAACCTAAAAGGATTATTGTGGTTTGGGAAGTGTAATGTAACATTTTTGCTTTAAAATTGCCCCAAACCATGTGCAAATCCTTTCTTTTTATTTATTTGACAGACAGAGATCACAAGTAGGCGGAGAGGCAGGCAGAGAGAGGAGGAAGCAGGCTCCCTGCTGAGCAGAGAGCCCGATGTGGGGCTCGATCCCAGGACCCTGGGACCATGACCCCAGCCGAGTAGAGGTAGAGGCTTTAAACCACTGAGCCACCCAGGCGTCCTGATGCAAATCCTTTTTTAAAGAATATAGACACATGTATTTGTGTAATTTATTCTTTGTGTTTATTTCTCTCCTTTTTTCTTATAATAAAAGGAAACTTTGGAAAGAGAACAGAAAAACCATAGACCCACCACTCTGAAACAAATAGTAAACTATAAATTAAGCCATTAATTTGTAATTAAATTTAGAGTGAATCATTAATCATTAAATGTAGAGTTCCTCGTTGCCTTTGTAAAGAACATTTTCCCTGTTCATTTATAAGTGATATTGAAATAATATATTCTCGTTTTCCTATTCCTGCTTCTATGTTTATTTCTAATTTTAAGCCTTTTATATTAAGAGTAATCTCATTGACCCGTTGTGAGACCATACAGAATTCAGATTATTAAATGTGTAATATATGTGGCAAATAATCTTCAGCGAGCCTTTTCTTCATTTAATTGCAGCATTAGATCTGGTTTCTTGGTCCCACAGCTTTCAAAGCCTTCACTTGCCGTGGTATTTTCTTTAAAAGGAAACTTTAATTTTAAGTCATCACATTATGATAAATGGTAAAGGCAATGATGTCTCAAACATATTTAACTTAGCATTTTGAAAAAAAATTGATTTAAACTAGATTCTGCTTTATTGCTGTTCCCCCTGTATTCTTTTATTTATTTATTTTTAAGATTTTATTTATTTACTTGAGAAATAGAGATCACAAGTAGGCAGAGAGGCAGGCAGAGAGAGAGGAGGAAGCACGCTTCCCGCTGAGCAGAGAGCCCGATGTGGGGCTCGATTCCAGGACTCTGGGATCATGACCTGAGCCGAAGGCAGAGGATTGAACCCACTGAGCACCCAGCTGCACTCTCCTCATATATTCTCTTAAAAACTCACACGCATGGATATTATCTAGAATGTTCAGACCTGATAATAAGTTCTAGTACTAATTTACCTACCTGTTAAAGATCAGTTGACAAAATCCCAACTCCAAAATGTGGTTTGTCTTATTAATTAGTATTATACCCATAAAGCCTACCTTTTATAAGAAAGTGCGGGTCATTTAGTCTTACTATGGAATGAAAGTCACTGGCATCTGTGTAGGCTAAGCTAAATAGACTAATGTTTAGATAATTTGGCATTGCAGACTGTTTTCTTATAAAGACATTTATTATCTAGCATTGTGTTGTATCATTACAGATTTAATTATAAGGGTCTGTTTGCCTTTATTTGCTATAGATTTTGTGGGAGCGATCGTGGTGGTTGTTACTTAATGTTTTATCCTGGCACATAGAATTGAGAATTTCTCTGCCTCCCTTAAGAGAAGCAATATATGATCTGGAAGATTTTGTGTGTTTTATATATATACATATATATATATATATATGAATAAGATGGCATTACTGTGGGCCATTTGACATTTCTAAAGTGACATCTCTCATTAGAAATGCCCTCAATTAAGTTTTAAAATGTTTTATCTGTAAGACATGACTTGGGATATTGTTTAAAATTCAGTTCCGAGTCAGCTTTTCATCCTTTGTTACCATCGCTGCTGGTGTGGGGCCCAGCCAGGCCTTCCTGTGTCTCCCCTCAACCAAAAGTAAGAAAGGGAGGACAGGCATCTCTTAGCAAACCTGCCCTCCCACAAGTGAATTTAAAAAGAAACTCAAAAGAAACATGGTCAGTTAAAACTAAAACCTTGTTCGGAAGTATTTCCTTAAGACATTAACACTCTCCCTTTAAGTTGTATTTGTCAGAAAATTAGATTGCTACTTTACACAAGTAGTTGTGCAAACATAGAAAAGTGTGTGTGTGTGTGTGTGTGTTCCTAATACTCTAAGAATTGCCTCTGAGACAGAAGACTGTGATGTAGGCAGGAGCCTTACAGGCAAGTAATCTCTCATAATTCTTCATTTTTAAAAATGCTTAAGTTTTTTATGTCGAACCACAGTTGACATAAGGTGTTATTAGTTTCAAGAGTACAACCTGGTGATTAAGCAGTTCCGTGTATTAAGCCATGTTTACCACGATCTGTCACCATACACCGTTATTACATCTGTTGTAATTCTTCAAATATTGGGATTTGATGACCAAATGCCACTTACCTAGCTGTATAATCTTACTAATAAACTCATAATCACAAATCAGTCACTGTAATTCACAGGCGTTTTGAAATGTTGCCTGCTTTCTGGGGTCCCACTTATATTTGGCAAAAAAAGTTAGAAATAGTTAAGTTCTTTTTATGCCATTTTTAACTCATTAAATTAAACTTTTGAAGAATATTGCCCTTGAAACGTCAAAGCAAATCTCTGAACCCTACCGTACCTTTTCTTTTTTACCAACTCCTTGTAAGTAGGAATTTTTAGCCACGTGTCTTAGAAAAGTAAACATTTTTACCGATTGGAGGAGGACTGGAAATATTTTTTATGTGGATTGACCTCTTCGCTATTTTCAGATCATTCTGGAAGGTGGTATGTGCGCATAAACACCTCTCAGAACAGAGTGACCGCGCTTATGGCATATTACGGTTTTTTGTTTGGCTTTTCAGGAAAGAAGCCATATACTTAAACTGTTGAGGGTTCTGGGCTGTTACCCAAATGTCCCGTGCACTGTGTGTGACAAATGTCTAGCCCTACCAGAGGAATTTTCAGCCGCTTCATGGCTTTCAGCAGAGGGACACTGGACCCTCCTCTGCCATGTGGATGGTTGGGCTCCACGCTTGGACGTACATTCTGAACGTATCAGTCTCAGAACTAAATCATTTCCCGTAAATCGGGTTGAAGGGAAAGCAGTGGGAACATAGGAACAGGAAGCATTGTAAAATCTGTCAGAAGTATGTCACTTAGTGACCACCGTGTAACACTTCCTCAAGCCCTCTTTGAAAACGTCCCGGTGTATTTTATGCGCTGTCTTTATCCTTTCGTGCAAGCATCATTATTTCTCGTATTTATTTGTCATTATTTTGATGTAATGGTCATTGTTTTAATTCACCATATGATTTTTTAAACTGAAATTCACCAAGAAGCACATTTTGTATTATATGTGCTTTAAACCTGACGATTTTTACTAAGTTATTTTGAACTCATTGTAGTGCATTGGTAAGAGAATATTCTAGGATTGTGGGGGAAGCGGGCAGCGGAGAAATTCTGCTAAAGTTGAAATCCATTTTAAGTGTTCTTCCATCACAGAATCTCAGAGATGGAAGGAACGGGGAGGGGTCATGAAAAGGAGAGGTCTCGGGTCACTTTGCTAAGACAACATTTGCTAAGAAAGTTGGTGTCTCCTAGCAAACCAAATCCTTTCCCTTTTCAGGCACACAGTCTCCAAAGCTCAAAAATAAACCGTAATCTTAGAAGAAACGTGTTAAGCTTTCAACATGTTACTGAAAATTTACAGAAAGAATGTGTTAACTGTTTTTTCAGAGGTATATATTCTCTGATAGGCAAAATGAATGGGACGTGTATTTTTTTTTCCCATTCCTTCCCCCGTGGGCCCCCGTCAGCCACCTCCCTTTTGCTCCCCCCTTCCCTTTCTCTCTGCTCTGCGATGATTAAACCAACAGGTGCCAGGGGTTGCCGGAGCAAGCTGGCTTAGTGCCCACATGTGTACAGTGGAGATATTGTATCAGCCCAGGTTCTGGTGTATGGCTGTGTCCTTAGGAGGAAAAGGATAACCCAGTTGAAATACATTCTGCAACTCCTCAGAGATTAAGTGTGTTTCCTTTGCTTTATAGTCCAGAATTTTACAGTTTCTTTGTTGGGGAGTTCTCAGATTGCTTAATGATTTCTCTAGCCCCTCGCCCTGGCCCGTCGTGACCAGATGTACGTTAGAGCCGCAACTGACCCACTGTAGACTTGACCGTTTTATTGCATGTGGTATAACCTTTCCTTCTCTGAGTATCCTACCATTCTCCTGCCGCAGAGTACTAGAAAAGATGATTTTACTTATTTCTCGCCTTTTAAAAAGCAGTCATGTCCTCGTTTCTTTCTTTCTTTCTTTCTTTTTTTTTTTTCTTTTTCTTTTTTGGTAAAGGGGGCATTTAGACTTTTTGTGGTATTTGAGGGAGCTGTTTCCCAGGTCAGACTCCTATCGTATTATTTTATCACCGGTCATGTTGTCAGTAAGCACGCCTGTTTTGTTTTACAGTTCTGGAGGGATCCACAAGGATCTATTAATATGATAGCCTTGTGTCCAAAGTAGAGCAGGAAGGAGTTATATAGCACTAGTGGAGAAAATTTTTTCTCATCTCTTAAGCCCTG
This sequence comes from Mellivora capensis, assembly GCA_004024625.1. NCBI lineage: Eukaryota > Metazoa > Chordata > Mammalia > Carnivora > Mustelidae > Mellivora > Mellivora capensis. Next base: position 82,299 of record PISX010006355.1, read on the forward strand.
CTCTAAAAAGTGTGTGTGTGTGTGTGTGTGTGTGTGCGCGCGTGTTTAATTTTGCAGTCTCAATGTCTGTTCATATCAATAGCCTGTAGTGGGTTTTACTGCATTTATCTGTTCTTCATGACTGGCCTTCAGAGTAAACTATTTTAAAAATGGTTTTTTGCAAAGATGGGATCATAGTCCTCGGCAGCTGTTAGAGCAGAAATTCCTTGGAGCTTATTTGGAGGTTTTGGAGGCTGCTTAACCTCACCCCGGACACCCCCGGCTATTGATCACGCTGGCTCAGATGGGGGCCCCAGACTTCACGAATACTGGCAGGAGAGACCAGATGCTAACCTTGTGCCCAAGTCAGGTTGTGACATCAGGGGGGTACATGGGGCTGGGCGGAGATCACACGTGTTTAGGTACAGATGGGGGTAATCAGGCAAAAGCGGCGAGCTGAACGTGCCAGAGAGGAAAGCGATAGTTGATAGCTAGCTTTCCTGCGAGGTGGGAAGGCCCAGATTGCCCCCTGGCTGGAGGGACCAGCCCTGGGTGGGAGAGGAGGCTGCGGGTGTCCAGTCCGTGTCCACAGGACACGCGTGCATGGACGGGAGGAGCCGGGGATGCCTGAGAGCGGGCAGGTGGGGAACCTCCCTGCGGAGGGCGCAGGCCAAGGTGGTGGGAGAGGTCGCTTTGGCCACTGTGTGGAACATTAGTACCGGGGATCCCTACTGGCACCAGGAAGTGGTTAGGAGGCTGTTGTGACCTGGGGGACAAGAAGTGGGGCGCCGGAATTCGGGGAGAGGCTCTGAGCCCACGCGGGGGAGGGGGGTGTCCTTGAGAAATGCTCAGGATCAAGGGTTTATCCTCCTGTGATTCTTTGGGGGGCTGAGTGGGGAGGACGAGCTCTCATTGGCCAAGGCTCCATACATGCGGGTTTTGTGCTAGATGAGTTAATTCTTGATTAACCGAAAGAGGGTCTCTCCAAATATTGTATTTGTATCATTTACGCAGAATTTTTTATCATCCTTTTTTTCCCGAAGTAGGAAACACATGGTCTTCATAGACAACTGCAGAATACAGAAGGGTAAAGGGCAATAAATCACCACATATCTTTCTACCCAGAGACAAATCTTATAAATATTTTGATGTATGTTCCTTCCACCTTTTTCCAGAAAGCAGTGTTACGAATGGAGATCTCTCGGGCGGGGGACAGGGTGACCTACTATACTGTTTTTGAAGCTGGTCAAAATTGATGAGACTTTCTGAGTTTTGTTACTTACAGGATGTGGTAGTTCGGGTCTCTCCTAAGTGCCGGGTGACCTTTTAGTCCTTTCTGTTACTCTCCTTTAAGGGTGAAGCCTTGACATACAGCTTTGTAAGAGATGGATGGCTGGAGTCACATGTTGCGGGAAGCACTCTGCCCAGTCTCCACCTGGGGGAAAAGCCACTTCTGAGCATGATCGCAGCACGTACACACGGGTTGCTGCAGAGGCCCCTTGGGGAGGAATCCATGGGAACAAGGAGCCTTGCTTACTTACCTTGTTTACTCTAGGTGTGGTAGGACATTGGTCGGAGGACTGGCCGACCGGGGATCTTAGCTGATTGGTAAGCCCGAAGTCATGGCCTGTGCAATCCTGCTGGATAAGGGGCCTCTCCCTGTGCATTATTTTTATTTATTTATTTTCTTCAGCATCCCTTTTAACTTGGTCCGAGATTGATTGAGACATTATCTTGGACCTGGGAAGCTGTGAGCCACATTGGATTGACAAACACTTGTTGACAGCCTTGACAAGACGGAGGGAGAAACAAACTCCCGGGCCAGGTTCGCTTCTTTGTTTCTCTGTTGAGTCTTGAGAAGAACGTTCCTGTCGTGATTCCGCATAGGGGAAGGAAAAGTTGCGCCTTGTTATCAAAGTCAGTATTTTCTGAGCCTGAATTCCAGACATCTCTAGGACACATGGTTTGGTTTTGTTTGCACAGGGTTTAACTAACCAGAGTTGGAATAGGGAAATTCATCACATGAGGCAGATTCTATTTCTATCCACTCTTGGTATCTGTGTCGTTTTCACTCGTGAATGTCAGGAGGATCGTAAGTATGCATTATCTGTGAAGATTAATAGGTGTATTTTATATCTGAGCATCATCTCTCTGGAGTCATAATGGTTACTAATGTGAAAGCGTGGTATAATAACTCATAATAGGCATCGAGTAAATATGTATCCATTGGTGGGATGGTGTCCTGTATCTTCAGCGTATGAGTATGAGGCAAAAACAGTGATCCATCTACTATAGTATTAAATAGAACTATTAAGTTCATTCCTGAATTGATTATGAGACACAGATTAATATAAATTACTAGTCATGTATTGATTAATGCCTTTCAGACACTTAAACTAGGAATTCCTTTGCTGCCATTGGCAAGTTACTTTGTAAGTATGACGTATGAAATGAAGTGACTGGGGTTGTTAGTTTTACAGTGAGTCATAAATAATTTCACTGCTTCCATCTGCCTGACATCTTCCTACTTTCTCCTGGTAACACAATTTTTCTTTCCTATAGAGAAGATAACATTTGCTGCTTGAGGGAGATAGAGCATCATGGTGTCTCTCCATCAACACCCCTCCGCGCTCGTAGGATAGTCTCCTCCACGCCTAGCCATGAGGATGGTTCTGGACTTGACTTTTAGAGCTCTCAGGAAATCGGCTTTCTGCCTGGGTTGCCAGGAGCGTGGGAGTCCAAGGCTGCCGGTGCCATTTTTGGTTGCGCCATGGAAAGGGCCTGTAAGCAGGAATGTGCCAGGTACATTCAAGAAATGGAAAGAGCCAGAATCATGGTGGCACATTTGACACAGGATCTAGTCATTCCTAAAAGCAGGTACTGCCCTGTTTTAAGAGAGAAAGTTCCATTTCTCTTTGTGCCACTTTGAGGTGTCTTTCTACTTTTAGCAGCTCCAGGGGTCTGAGGGAGTAAAACAGAATATAGGCTCTCTGGAGGGGAAGAAACCAGAGGGAGTATATGACTGATTGGAGGAAAGATGGTGAGGTAGGGCAGCCGAGTACAAAGGAAGAAGTTTAAAATGGAAAGAGGTCCAAGGGGTGCCTAGGTGGCTCAGTGGGTTAAGCCTCTGCCTTCGGCTCAGGTCATGATCTCGGGGTCCTGATATTGAGTCCCGCATCTGGCTTTCTGCTCAGCAGGAAGCCTGCTTCCCCCCTCTCTCTCTCTGCCTGCCTCTCTGCCTACTTGTGATCTCTGTCAAATAAATAAACGAAATATTAAAAAAAAAAAAAACAGTTACAGAAGACTACTAGAGTTTTACGAGGAAGGAGACTGAAAAACTTGTTTTGAAAATGAGCATAAATGGAAAGTAAGTTGTTTGCTGGAGGAAAAAGCAAAGTATTATTCCCTTCTGCGTAATACATTGTTCTATGTTTGAAGTATTTTCCATTCTTCATGTATTAGGCCATTGGAAGCAAGAGGTTCAGTCCCATACAGGGTTGATGGGAAACTGAGAAGGGCCAAGAGGTAACTCGACCCCAGGAGCCCCTGTTGGGTCTCTTCTCCACTTCCCTTTATCCTAGTCCATGGCCACAAACAACCGAAAGGAAGGGAGGACGTATTTTCCCAGGCTTTGGTTTGTAAAATCCGAGGAAAGATTCTTAGCGGCCCAGTTCGAATCAGATACCCGCTCAGTAAGCCAACTGCTGTGTCCAGGTGTGGATGCTGGGTTATACGGCCATTAGAGACCCAGTGATCCGAGCCTTCCAAAGGCAGGTGAGGCATAAGCCTGGCCCCCGAGAGAACCAGTGTGGCCTGAGCAGCTGTCCAGACTGTGTTCACACAGCGTATATTACTTCTGTCGGTATCCCAAGTAGTCAGGGCATATGGAAAAGGGGAACAGCAGAACGGTATATTCAAAGGGTTGGCAATACTGGATTTGTGTTTGGTTTTAACACAAGTTGCAAGAGTTTTACTTCACTGTTCAGAAGTCGTCGGAGCCAACCGAACGATAAGAACGTTACAAAAAACTTACAAAGCACAGGAACAAAATGTGAGTAGATTAAGCCAGCTGGATGTTCTACAGCCTCTAAATTTCTCATCTGACTATCCTACGCTTTATGTTTTGGAAATATGCTTTAAATATCTAAATGAAAGCACTAAACCTAACTGAGAGGCATTGTAGAAAATGCATGAAAAACGGAATAAAGTGGCGTAATGAGCTCTGGTCCCTTGCGGCTAGGAAGGATTCTTGAGTGCTCACTGAAGGGAACCATCGGTCTTGGTTCACATGGTCCTCATGGTCTTTCTACCCAGCAGTTGCCGTCCTGCTAAATGTAAGCCCTCGTGGAAGTCAGATGCTCCTGCCACTTTCTGGCACGCTCCCGCTGGATTACATGTTTGTGCTGGTTCTAGACCTCAGTTCCCATTTGTGGATGGCAGACCTGCCAGAAACGTCGACAAGCTAGTATCCTTTCTTCATCCAGATGAAATCACTCCTACTGTTCCTGAACTAAGACTTGAGAACTGCCAAAATAGTTATTTATGTAAGAGTTTCTGTGTTCCATTAGATAACACCTTACCAGCGTTTGAATAACATGGTTTGTAATTGGAGTCCTCATTACTCCTGTGAAATTAAATTAATAGGTTATGAAGGAAAGATTATCTCAAATACCTATAGAATGTGTTTGAATGTCCGGGTTAGGGAGAGAATTTAAACAGACAGAACATTCTAATTATATGTAACTTGAACGAGTTCAATAAAGAATATAGACTTTTGGGGGCAAAGAATTCTTTAACACTTATAAATCATTGTAAAATGAATGTAATACAATCTACAGATGTACGTATTCATTTGCCCTGATGGTTCATTGAATAAATTTCTTGTGCCTATTTGCATAGCTCTCTTTAACATTAAGAGTTATAAATGCACTTATAAAATAAAAGAATTATAAATGCAGACACCTGGGTGGCTCAGTCTGTTGGAGTCTGCTTTCAGCTCAGGTCATGATCCCAGTGTCATGGGATCAAGTCCCACATCTGGGTCCTTGCTCAGCAGGGAGCCTCCTTCTCCGTCTGCAGCTCCCCCTGCTTGTGCTCGCTCTCTTTCTCTCTGTCTCTGACAGAGATCTTTTTTTTTTTAATCTTTTTTAAAAAAGGAATTATAAATGCATGTGTCTAAGGAAACCTGTCACTCAAAACTCCAGATAAGATGAGCATATTAAAAAGTCAAACTCTTTTAAATAGTGGCCCTGTTGACAATAACAGAGAGAAGCCTGTACAGAGCACAGGGGAAAGGAGGGAAAACGGAATGGGAAGAAATCAGAGAGGGAGACGAACCATGAGAGACTCTGGACTCTGGGAAACAAACTGAGGGTTACAGAAGGAAGCGGGGTGGGGAGACAGGACAACCAGATGTTGGGTACTAAGACGGGCACGTGTTGTGATGAGCACTGGGTGTCGTACCCAAGTAATGAATCGTTGAGCACTACATCAAAAACCAACTATGGCTAACTAAATGTGATAAAACTAAACATGATAAAAAAATTTTAATAAAAAATAAATTTAAGGGTGCCTGGGTGGCTCAGTGGGTTAAAGCCTCTGCCTTCTGCTCAGGTCATGATCCCAGAGTCCTGGGATCGAGTCCCACATCAGGCTCTCTGCTCCCCAGGGAGCCTGCTTCTTCCTCTCTCTCTGCCTGCCTCTCTGCCTACTTGTGATCTGTCAAATAAATAAATAAAATCTTTAAAAAAAGTTTTTTTAATTAAAATGCAAATATGATAAGAGAATTAAAATTTTTTAAAAAGAGGGCGCCTGGGCCTCTGCCTTCGGCTCAGGTCGTGATCCCAGGGTCCTGGGATCGAGCCCCGCATCGGGCTCTCTGCTCAACAGGAAGCCTGCTTCCTCCTCTCTCTCTCTGCCTCCCTCTCTGCCTACTTGCGATCTCTGTCTGTCAAATAAATAAATAAATAAAATTTAAAAAAAAAAGAATGTCAGAACCACTGTGAGTGATGTAAGGGTTGTATTATGGGGAATCAAGCCGATGCGGTCCTGGGAGAGAAGCTGCCTGGTGCTGGGCTGAGATAAGCAAGACGGTCAGGAAAACAGGGGTAGGGAGCCACCTGAGATCCGCAAGGCTGAGCTGAAACTCATCAGAACAAACTGGAACACGTGTCCGTTTCTAGCTGCTTCCAAGCCCGCCTCCGAAGAGCGGGTACATTTCTCCGTGCAGCAGTGCACAGCCTTGGCCCGGTGTGAACGAGAGGTGGACGAGCTCGGGGACTGGCTGCAGCCCAGGGAGCTGGCAGGACCTGCAGCCGTGGTACTCCTCCCGGCCACGAGGGCGGCCAGCAGACCCTCCGCTGTGGAGTTGAGCACAGCTGCGACTTCAGCTCCACCTCCCAAGCCCCGGGCCAGCTCTGTGGCTCCCCTAAACGTCCAGCTGTGCAGGCAGGGGAGTGTGGGGCAGGCAGGGTTCCAGTTAGCTGAGTTGGCACAGCACATACCCAACAGGCGTCACGGTTCGCCCCTTGTCAGCTTAGCTAGTGCTCAGACACACTTCTCAGTCAAAATTCACTTGCAAAGAAGGCGATCGCAAAATTGAGTTTATGCCAATGAAATAATCCCTCTCACAACCCAACATCCACTAATCCAAAATTCACCAGCCCCTTTCTGCGTCTTCGGGTGATGTTCCTTCCTCTTCAGGCTGGGTCACAGTCCCCCTTGATGTTGTGCAGGCTAAATTCTGAGACACGAGATGAAATACTGTTTAGCATACATTCAGTGCTAGGAGAATGGGAGAGGGGAATAAAAACTTTAGTTTATGTATACAAATACGATCATATGAAAATAAAAGTATTTGGCTTCCTTGTTTCTGCCCCTAGTCACAGGGCCACAACTGGTATTTGTGACTATCTTTTCCTGCCAACCATTCCATATTCCCTTTGTCCTTGGCGAACCCCTCGGACGGTTGTAGTTCCTTGCCACCGGAGATGACCCAGAACTGAGTTCTGGAAGGGTCTGGAAGTGGAGCTCTTAGACGTTGCTAGTAGGAATATAAATGGCAGGTCCCCTTTGTGAAACTGTGTGCACTTGAAAAGGCCCTTGGGCTAGAGGATGAAGCAGGATGTTGATTTCTCTCCCATCTCCACGGCCACAGCCTTGTTAGGCCCTCACCATCTGTCACCTGGGCCATATCAGCCAAAACTGTCCTCCAAGTGGCGATCCTAGTGACCTGCCCAAAATGCATCTCCTACGTGTTAGCGTGGCGTGTGAAGGTCTCCGCAATCTGGCCCTTCCCCTGCCTCTGGAGCGTCATCTAAAGCCGTCCGCGACACTGGTGGTAATAGTTAAATGAGTCATTATTAAGTTCTTGGTCCGGCCAAGCACGATGCTGTGTCTCAGTACCTTCTTAATCCTCACATTAACCTTGAAAGTTGCGTGTTACTACCCCTCATTTCACAGACGAGGAAACTGGCTTTCAGACAGTGTCCCATAGCCACTCGTCATTGGCAACGCTGAAATGTCACCGTCATCTCTCCCTGCAAAGCCTGGGAGGACCTTTAGCCTCTGGGCTATCCTGAACTCTTTCTAGCTACTCGAGCATATCACGAAATTTCTGCTGCCCCCAACCCCGTGCCTTTCTTTCTTTATGTTTCCTCTTGCGTCTAGACTGCTCTTTGCTTCTCTCCAGTCCCCTTAAAGCATCTGACTCCTGCTGAGTTTTGAAGCCTGTTTAAGAGGGCTTGAAGGATGTGTGTCCTGCCCTGCCTGCCTCCCCGGCTGGTTCAGCGCCCGTGTTAGCACAGCTCTCTCTTCCACTGTACTGTGCACATTATCTTAATCATCTGTTTCCTGGTCTTCCCCTTGGATTATAGGTCGGCAGAACTTTTTCAGTAAAGGGCCAGAGAGTTAATATTTTAGGTCTTGTGGGCTATGCTCTCTCTGTTGCAACTACCCAACCCAGCTTCTGGGGTGTGAGGGCAGCCATAGCAAGACAGACGGCGAGTGTGGGTGGGTTCCCACACAGCTCTACTAATGGACACTGAAATCTGACTCTCCTATCACTTGCACATGTCACAGAATATTCTTCTGCTTTGGATATATTTTTTTTTCAGTCATTTAAAAAACAAAATTATCGTGAGCCATACGAAAGCAGGAGCAGGCGGTTGGACGTGACCCATGAGCTTGCTGACCCCTGTGTTATAGTATGAATTTCTGGAAAGCAGAGCCAGGACCTCATTGTTAGGGTCCCCATACCAGTGTATCGCCAGATTAGGCTGCTTTGAGAGCGAGAAGGTTGGCTGTTAGTGATGCTGGGATCGCAGGTGTAAAGGGGGGGAGCTGCCCTAGGCAGAGAGGGGCGGTGACGCCAGTCACTGTGTCACCTTGTTGGCTCTGTACGGTTTCATGTGGGCTGTGTACGGTTTCATTACCTCAGCCCTGGTTCTTGACTTTAGTGTCCCATCTCCACTGGTGGGTTCACAGGGCTGGGGATGTGTGCAAGATTCTGAAATCGTCTAAAGCGTGAAAACTTTACTCCTGCAACAATGAGCTTCCTCTGAAGGAAGCAGCTGTATATACTTAACTGGTTTTCAGAGAGGATCGAAGTGAAACCATGCATATTCTGGACAATTAAAGCTTATAAATTTTTTACAGGTTTTATTTATTTGAGGGACGCCTGAGTGGCGCAGTCAGTTGGGCGTCTACTTTCGGCTCGGGTCATGATCCTGGGGTCCTGGGATGGAGCCCTGCATCAGGCTCCCTGCTCAGCAGGAAATCTGCTTCTCTCTCTTACTCTCCCTGCTTGTGCTCTCCCTGTCTCTCTCAAATAAATAAAATTTTTTAAAAATTAATTTATTTGAGACAGAGAGCGAGCATGAGTGGGACGAGAGGCAGAGGGAGAAGCAGGCTTCCTGCTGAGCAAGGAGCCCAACGAGGTGGGGGGGGGGGTGGGTCTCAGGACCCTGGGATCATGACCTGAGCTGAAGGCAGATGCTTAACTGGCTGAGCCACCCAGGCACCCCTCTTTTGCATAAAAATTTTAAATATGTCTCTCCCCGAGAATTTTCCTCCAAGTACCAACAATATAAGTCTGTATGATCAAAATTTAAATGACATTTACTGTGGACAAAAGTACAGAACTGAAGCAGAAGAGGAGAATTGTTTCATGTTATAGTTAACGTCTTCTCTCTTTTGTTCAATCTTTTTGCAGTTTTTCGAGGTGCCGTTTGATTCAAACATGAATAGGACAAAGAACAGACCTCTGGTTCGTGGACAGATCAGGTAAAATCGTGAATAGAAGTCTCACGTGCCTTCTAGAACATTCCTTTGCTCGTTCATCCTGAATCATGTCCCAGTCTTTTGCCTTGAGTTGTGACGTGAAAATAACACCCCTCCCCAAGGGGCGTGTTGATTTGGGTGCATAGTACTTTTCAACTCTCCCCAAAACGTACCACAGAGCCCTCAAAATGGATCTAAGATTTGCCGTTCTGTTGTGAGAGTAACTCATGCAATGAATTTCTTTATGAAATTCCATTTTGAAGCACAGACTTGTTTCACTTGTAGTGGTTGAGGATGAAAACACTCCATTAACACGAATGATTTCAGACAAATCCATACAGGGTCTCGGAAGGAAGATCTGTCTGAAGCCTCACCTTTTCAGATAAACTGATAATGCTCTTATCTGCCGAGGAAAGCACTACCCCCATTACTCTCCTTCCTACCAAATTCACTTAAGTAGAACTAAAAGGCATATAAATATTTTAATATCACTAATGGTTAATAATTAAACATTTTACTTCCTGGAGACCTTGAAACTGGCATTTAAAAAAAAAATTTTTTTTTCAAATCCAGTGGATATCGTAAGCCAAGAAGAATAAAAAGAAACAAATGGTTTTACTGACAATTCTGAATCAGTGAATGTTCTCCTGTTTCCACAGGCAGTGCCCTCATGGAGCTTTAAATATATCGGGGTAACTTGTGGATCAAGCAGTCAACACATATTCAGTAAAACCATAAAGGAAACAAATGCGGGTACAGTCAGAAGTCTATGTAAAGATGATTTTTAATATTAGCTGTTGGGAGCTTTTCAGTTTTTCAGTGAATTTAAAATACCATTATATCTCAACGAGCGAAGAAAACACAGAAGAACAGAAATCTCATAGCCACTGATAACTCGATTTCCTAAGTAAAGCCATCTGCTGCGTTTGCATTTAAAGTGTCCAAAGGGCTTTTATCTGGGTTGTTCTAGAAGAGCAAATGCAAGCTCTGTGACTCATCTCAAAAGCTAGAAGCTGCCCGTGCCGCTGGTCAGATCACAGGGACGTGCTTACGTCCTCCTGCAGGGAAATCACACTTTCCCCGAGAACCAGGGGACTGTGGGACGAGCCCAGCAAGTGGCCTTCAGGCATCTAATGACAATCAGATAAAGGCCTGCTGCTGTCCACATCTCCTCTTACTCTGCCCAGTGTGGTCGTTTCCTGCACCCACGAAAGCCACTTCGACCCATGCATGCAGGGAGGGGCACACATGGCCTTGACGGTTGGCATTGGCAATGCCTGTCCTTCACAGGAGAGAGGCTGCTGCACGATTATTAGTCTTGTTAAACCGGTCCCGTCATCTTTTGTTTGCGAGATGACCCGGGCAGAATCTCATCCACGATAATAAACCTGAATTGCTACCCAAAGAAGCCTCTGAAAGGGCAAGTGATAGGGCCGAAGAAAGGACTCCGACTTAGGTGAAGTGCTGGGATGTATTTTATGAAACAGGTCCAAGGAGCCGTTCTGAGTCTGGGGAGAAGAAATCTTGCCCTGAGAATCATAGTTTTAAAACTGGAGACTTTATATCTCACCACATAGGGTTTATTATAACCTAGTAAATGACTGACTACTACGCAGATCTAGTGGGCGGCTGTTGGGGGGTATAGAAAGTCTTCCAGACCACCCATTAGCATCCATTTCTCAGCTTTGCTGGTTCTGACATTCACAATGGCCCTTAGGCATTTAAGTGTAAAGCCCAGCCAGTTTATTTTGAAATTCTCTGTTTGGTATTCCCTGGCCCATTTGACTCAGGGTGCCCTGCCTTATTGAATCTATCCCACTTCACAGACTTTGCAATTTGGCGTGTGAAGCGTCGGTACCCGACATCGTTGACGGGTCTGGGAAGGACGTCCTGGGACGTCTTTGCCGATGAGAGCTCTTTCTGTCTTAGTACCTAGCTTGGCCTCTCTTCATTCTGAAGAAATGCTACGAGCATTTACGGGAAATATATATATATATATTGCGTTAATTTTTTTTTAAGTAATTGCAGTTTATTTTGAATTTTTACTGGTGTAAATAAAATTATATTTTGAGGAGTTAAAGAAATAGGCTTAAGGAAAGAAACATATGCCTAGACTAGTTGTTCTGGTTTTGGGTTTTTTTTGTTTTGTTTTTTTTTTGAGAACCTGGAAATTCAGTACAGTTGTGCACACGTGTGGCTGCCATTCTCTGAACTTTTCGTCATTTCTTCCAGAACATGGCAGGGTAGGTGGGCGCTGAACGCTTTATGGTGCTGACCCAGAAGATAGTGCTTTTTTGCTTGCTTAATTTAGTCTTTATTCCAGGATTGAAAGTATCGTAAGACTGTATTTTAGCAAAGCAGAGAAATGTGTAAAGAAAGTCAGGGTTACAGAAAATAGAATACAGGATAAGTGGTAAGAGAAGGAAAGCGTCTCCAGTTCACGTAGTTGATAAGGTTGAACTGTGGATTTCATTCTGCATTCCCAGTGATTCCACAGCTCTACCATAAAGGTAAGCGCTGCGTGCCTTATTGATACTTAATTCCCCCGCAGCACCGTAAGATAAATGGTGTCAAATGCTCCCAGTACGCAGGGGATCCAAGTAATACAAAGAAGTAGCAGAATAATACAAAGAAATTTGGCCCACTCCATTGGACTCCCTGCCCCGAGTCCCTAACAGCTACACATAACTGTCTCTGAAAGTCTCTTTGTCCTTGAGAAGAAAACACCACTCTAGGGAGGCCCAACTTCTGTCTCTCAGTTCTTAAAAAATACAATGGGACACTTGGTAATGATCTTAGAAGAGTGCCCTGTGTGGGGCACCTGGGTAGCTCAGTGGGTTAAAGCCTCTGCCTTCAGCTCAGGTCATGATCTCAGTGTCCTGGGATCGAGCCCCGCATCCAGCTCTCTGCTCAGTGGGGAGCCTGCTTCCCTCTCTCTCTCTGCCTACTTGTGATCTCTCTGTCAAATAAATGAATAGGATCTTTAAAAAAAAAAAAAAAAGAGTGTCCTATGTGATGTCCATGGAGGAGGCAAATCCTTTTCTGAGGCATCTCTCCGTGCAAGCGGGGGGAATCAGATATGGAAGATCAGCTCCGGCTGAGAACCGCTTAGAGTGAATGACCTTGAAGCAGGTTGGGTAGAAGAAGCGCGTGGCCGGACATGTTGGCCTAAAGAGCATCTCTGACGGTTCACCTTGATCCAGGGATGAAAGATTTATTTATTTTTTTTTTTATGTGAGAGAGAGAGAGAAAGAGAGCAGGAGGAGAAGAAAAGGGAGCAAGCAGATTCTAGGCAGACACTCTGCTGAACGTGGAGCCTGACGCGGGGCTCAATCCCACGACCCTGAGACCATGACTTGAGCGAAACCAAGAGTCGGACGTGCATCCGACCGAGCCACTCAGGTGTCCCTGCTCCAGGGGTTCAACCGAGCCCATGAAAGACAGAGGAGAGAGGGTGCCGGTCTCAGCTGTGTGTCAGGCAGTGTGGGGAGTGTCCTCCTCCGCAGGACACGATTTCTACAATCGTGTGGGCTAGAGGTGGAGTGGCCGTTCGTCCCAGTTTGCCCAGGACAGTGCTGGTTCCCAGTAGGACTGCTGCTGGCATCCCACTCTCACTCTCCGTAACATCCAGGCTGAACGACGACTCTGTGTCACCTGGTAGAAGGGGATTCCCTTATTTTTGAAGTCTACTTCCTATAAATTCCAATTGCCTTTTTTTTTTTTTTTTTTTTTTTTTTTTTTACTAGAGGAGGGAAAAAAAAGATAACACTTAACTGGAACATATGTTCTAAATCAGTTTGTAGGTACCCACCATCCCACATATCCCTCCAAATAGCTTTTTAAAGATGACATTCTGTGTCTTTACATTTGCTTATAAATTAGAGAAGATGAATAAGGTCAACTAACTGGTCTGGATATTTTTTTTTTTAAGATTTTATTTATTTATTTGACAGAGATCACAAGTAGGCAGAGAGGCAGATGGGGGGAGGGGGGGAAGCAGGGTCCCTACTGAGCAGAGAGCCTGATGTGGGGCTCGATCCCAGGACCCTGAGATCACAACCTGAGCCGAAGGCAGAGGCTTAACCCACTGAGCCACTCAGGCACCCCATGGCCTGGACATTTCTGACAAAAATGTCACAGTTCTGAATAACTTGTCAGGAGGGAGTTGGCTTAGAGCTCCCTTTTGATTCCCTGGCAGAGAACAGAGCGTAGACTTCACATCATATGTCTGGAACTCCCACTGAAGGGCAGGTCAACTCACCCAAGGAGTCAAATCCACAAGTCACGTAATGAAGGTTAATGTCAAGAGAAGTTAATCTTTTTTTATTATTATTATTGTATTTATTTATCTGAGAGAGAGACAGAGTGAGAGAGCATGAGAGGGGAGGTCAGAGGGAGAAGCAGACTCCCCATGGAGCTGGGAGCCTGATGTGGGACTCGATCCCAGGACTCCAGGATCATGACCTGAGCTGAAGGCAGTCAATTAACCAACTGAGCCACCCATGCGCCCCAAGAGAAGTTAATCTTATTGGAAAGTCAGAGCCAGTGTGATCCAAGTTTTAACTTGGTGATTGGAGAACATTACCAGCAATTTTTAAAAAATTTGTATAATCGAAGGCATTTCCGCCTTCAGATGTTCTTCATATGGTCAGAGTCTAGTGAAAAATGGTACCTAACAGACTCGAAGCTTGGGCAAGTCACTGGATCAACGTTTCCCCACCACCTCCCCCTCCCCTGGAAGGATCGCCGTTCCAATGTTGCAGCATTGCCGTGCAGGTGGTAATAAGATCCATAAAATCATGCGAATACATGTGCATTGTTGGGAAGAAGGTTTAAAACTCAAGGGGAAAAAAAAGGAGTCATTTGTAGAAATTTCACCTGTTTCCAAAATTTGCTTTAAAATATAAATATTCCCCCCAAAATAAATAAATAAAATAAAATAGAAATATTCCAATACTTATCAGGCAATAACATAAAGAAGAAATTTAGATTAGTTTCTAGGGTTAGGGAGAAAGAAGCAAAACACTTGGAAAGGGAGAGAACTCAGAAAGTGGCAGGTGTACATGTTTCCGTGGCTGTGCCAGTGCTGGTACGCCCACCCAGCGGTGGCATTACCAAATCCTTCCTTCTTGCTTACCACCCGTCTGGACACGTTTGTAAGAGAAGGTCGTCCCAGGAGAGCAGTGTGCCGCTTGCCAGGGTTACTAAGCGGTGGATGACCGGCTCTCCATTCTCTTAGGAACAGCATGCAGGAGGTAGTAGGCCAAGCGTGTAAGGACACGAAATGTTGCCATGCGTTCGGTTTACCCCATAAATGTACCTCTGAATGCACCTGCCAGCCAAGCCCTGTACTGGACCCGGGGGTGCCGTGGTCAGCGCGGCAGGAGGGACATGCCAGGGGATGGGGCAGCACAAAGAGGAGAACCCGACCCAGACCGAGGAGGTCCGGGGTGGACTCAGAGGAGGCGTGAAGTCTTGAAGCTGAGAACCAGAGGATGGGCAAGAGGTGACCCAGCCTGTTCTTTTCCAAGTTCTTTCCGTTCCTTCCTCCTGGGGCCGCACCTTCTCTGGTGGTCACCAGCCTCCTTCTGATCTCGTTCTTTCTTGGCAGACTCTGCACTCTGCACCGTCTATACCTCTGGCCCAGACTGCTCTTCTGGGTGGAGACTCTTTGAACGTCTCTTTTGGGGCGCTTCCAGAGGCATCTCAGCTTCCGGAAGTGTATATCCCAGGACATCACCGCCTCTCCCACGCTGGCTCACATTCCAGAGTCCGGCGCCTGTAGGTCACTCTAGACTTTCCGTCCTGCCCCCTTCATCCGACCGTGGGCGAGACTGTGTCTTTCCAGCGCCCAGCAGCACCCTGGAGTCTGCCCTCTCGCCCCACCGCGCTGCGCAGAGCATCCCCGGCTCACCGCGCCCCAGCTGGTCTCCAGCCGGCCTTCCGGCTGTCTTCGGCACCTGCCCCTTCAGTGATCCCACCGGTTTCTGCCTTAAAACCTCTGGGCGTCTTCTAAATAGATTTAAGAGGAAATATTTGTTTTCAGTGCTTTACTGCGTCCTAGAAGGCCTTTTGGAGTCTGGGCCTTCCCGGCCCTCGCAGCCTCACCCCTCGCGATGTTCACCTCTACTCACTCATCCCTTCGTGTTCGGTTGTGCCCCAGCGGAACCGCTGCTGTAGTCACCTGCCTCACCAGGTGTGCTGACCTTGGCCTTCCGGGCCGGCGGGCGTGGCGCCCCGCGCTCCTTCCGCGGGCAGGCGCGGCCCCTCCCACGCTGCAGCGATGGGGGTTAGACGCTCGGTCGCGGGCCCCGGCTGCTCTTCGGCCGGGCCTCCGCTGCAGCACCCCGTAGTAGCGCGTGGCTTGCGGTTTCTCGTGCCCCCTGCTCTGCTCCGTGTGTTCTTCCGAGACAAGGGCCGGGTCCTCCGCCTGTGCGTCTGCAGCACCCGCGATCACTGACGAAGCCGCTTCCCGGGTGCCTGCCCCGTGCCCGGCACTATTGTTAGTGCCGCGGTCCCGGAGGGGCCAAAGCAGACAGGAATCCCTCGCATCACGGAGCCTGCATTCCGGCCATCACAGCTGGCGGATCGCGGACGCTTACTGAGGGCTGGGGACACCGATGGCTGGACTGACGGACGGACGCTCGAGAAGTAGAAGCGACCTCCCAAGTGCGGGAAGTACAGAAGCGAAGGCTCTGAGTCAGAAATAGCTGGCACAGGGCGTCAGGGGGATGAGGAGGCAGGAGCTGCCGGTGAGCAGGGAGCGCGAGCGAGGGTGGGGTGGGCTGTAGGCGGTGACCGATGAACCAAGTTCGGAAGGGACAGGCGGCGAGGGACGTGGAGGTCATAC